>PVIU01019272.1:0-36802 GCA_004026605.1 Ondatra zibethicus
GAGACAGAGACCCACATTCACATCAGAGCAATGGACTGAGCTCCCAAGGTCCAGTCGAAGTGAAGAAGGTGGGAGAAGATGAGCAAGGAAGTTAGGACCGTGAATGGCTGGTCTGCCCACTGAGACAGTGTGCCTGAACTAATGGGAGCTCACCAAATCCAGCTGGACTGGGACTGAACGAGCATGTGATCAAACCAGACTCTCTGAGTGTGGCTGCCAATGGGGGCAGACTGAGAAGCCATCAACAGTGACACTAGGACCTATCTCTTCTGCATGTATTATCTTTTTGGGAACCTAGTCTATTTGGATGCACACCTTCCTAGGCCAGGATGGAGGGGGGAAGGCCTTGGACTTCCCACAGAGCAGGGCACCATGCCCTCTTTTAAGGAAGCAGGGGGAGGGAGGAGGGGTAGGGGGGAGCAGGAGGGGACTGGGAGAAGGGGAGGAAATGTAAAATTTTTTTGAATGGAAAAAAATAAAAGAATATGGAAAAAACTGTCATAAACATGCAGAGGGCTTAGGTAGGTCCCTTATAGGCTCCCTAACTGTTGGTCCAGAGTCCAGGAGCTCCCACAAGCTTAGCTCAGTTGTCTCTGTTGTTGCCCTCACCACATAATAATCAAAACACTAAACAAAGAGAAAAAAGAAAGACTATTAAGAGCTGCAAAGCAAAAAGGCCGAGTAACATATAAAAACAGACCTATCAGAATTACATTTGACTTCTCAGTGGAGACTCTTAATGTCAGAAGGTCCTGGACACACATTTTGTAGACACTAAGAGACCATGGATGCAGACCCAGACTAGAATAGCCAACAAAATTTTCAATCATCATAGGCAGAGAAAATGAAATATTCTATGACAAAACCAGATTTACACAAAACCTATCTACAAATCCAGCCCTACAGAGAGTACTAGTTAGAAAACTCCAGCCCAAGGAAGTTAGCTCCACCAATGAAAACTCAGGAGTACTGTTAAATTGCTAGTATGTGATTTCTTCTGTGACAACACAATAAGATATTATAATGACACAATAGATCACTAGGATGACATAGTACAGAATAGACTCTCAGAAGACCAAGATGTGTATTCCTGGTTGCAATGAAAAAAAAATTATGTTCTAAGTTGTAATATCAAATCTAGTACTTCCTCTTTCTTAGTTATATTCTACCATTCTCTGTTGACTATGAATAGTGCACTAGCCACATGAAAATGAGCTTGTCAGAACATTTGAAAAAGGAAGTTGATTTGAATCCCAGTATTTGCTTCTATTACTTATTGAGAAAATTAGTTTTAGCTTATATTAGAGGTAGTCTCAACATTGTTTTATCAGTACCTGCACTCCAACAAATTGGAAAATCTAAAACAAATAATTTTTTGATAGGACCTGTAATAATTTTAAGTAGACCTGTAATCCACAATAAAATAGAAGTAGTAGTCTTGTCAGTACCTGTCAATACTCTTCCTGTCTCAACTGGGATTTATATTGCTGCGAGACACACTAAAACCATAGCAACTTGGGAAGGGAAGGGTTTATTTTACCTTTTACCTTTGAGTATTTTATTCAGGAAAGTCAGGACAGAGACTCAAGGCAGGAACATGGAAGCAGGAACCTAACCAGAGGCCATACAGTAGTGGTACTGACAATTTTGCTCATCTTTCTTATGAATGCCAGGACCACCAGCTTAGGAGCAGCAGTAATCTCAATAATCTGGACCCTCTCATATCAATAATCAAGAAAACTAAACATAGACTTGCCCATTGGCCAATGTGGGAGGCATATTTTCTCATTTGAGATTATTCAAAATGACTTTAGCTTATGTCAAAATGAAGCCAGCACAGCTTCCTTAGTAAGTGTCCTCTAGCTTAAAAGTGAACACGGGAAGATGCTTGTAAGCCCAAAGCTTTTTGGGTTGGAATTAGCAAATTTACTAGAAGGTAAATGTTAGACCCAGCTTTACCACTTTATGAGGTGTGAGATCTGCATTCACTGTGTTTAAACAAACTGTCAGAGACACTGAAAATTCCATTCTGCATCCAGAAAGGCATTTCCTTGTTTGTCTCATTGAAGGAAGTTATCTACTTCTGTATGGCACATCTATTTTCAATGTAGCATGTTTCTAATCCTGCATCCTTTAGTATGTATGCACTAAATGCTATCAGTAACATAGCCTGACTTAGGGCTCGATAGGGAAAATGTTCACAACCTTAAAATTGAGTCTTCTGGTAGTACTTCTTAGGACATCTTACTAAGAGGTTAATCATAGAGCCAGCCTCACCACTCTCTCTGAGTTACAAGCTTGCATTTCTGAGTGCCTGTGAACACTGACATTACTAGTAGAGAAAGAAGCTTAATAGAGAGTTTGAAAAAGCAAAGTGTTCTGAGGCCAGTTAATGAGTTTCCTTCTCTTATCACTGAGAAAGTAGGTTTCTCCAGCATTGTACATGTGTCCTTAATAACATCTGGATTTTGGGGGGTAATCTTTCATTGGTGAAATTTACTTATTGTTTACTATAGTATTTGCCCATTCTAGAACCCAACAGAGATTCTCAGAAAGCCTAGGCTGGCATCTTAATTATGGCTTCTTTTGTTGTGGTAAACACCACAACCAAAAGCAGTTTGTGGAAGAAAGGGTTTATTTCATCTTGTAGCTCTTAATTCATTATTCAGGGAAGTCAAGGGAAGAACCTGGGGGCAGGAGCTGATGCAGAGGCCATGGAGCAGGGCTTCTTATGGAATTTGCTCCTTATGACCTTCTCATGCTGATTTCTTTCTGTACCAGGACCACCAGCCAAGGGATCTCACCATCCACAGTGAGCTGGGCCCTCCCACATCAACCATCAACCAAAAAAATCACCATAGCCAATCTTGTGGGGGCGTTTTCTCAATTAAAGTTCCCTCTTTCAAATTAACTCTAGATTGTGTCAAAATAACATAAGACTAGCTAGTTCAATTTCCCCCTCATCAGCCTCATATGCAGAGATGTCACTATTCAGCTATTCCTTTCTCCTTCTCCCTAAGTAGCTTTTGGTCATTGTATCTTCTTGAAGAAAAAAAAAAACTCATACAGAACAGACAGAAATTGTTGTCATGCTCTATTCAGAAAGAGAAGGTACTGAGAGATAAATCTTATATCGAGTGCCACCACTGTCTGAATTATTGGCTTCTGTTCTCTTGGCCTGTGTATGCTGATTAGGATATCTGAAAATCTAAGGTGATCTGAAGCAGGCAAATGTCCTTTCTGTTTCTATTATTTGGAAGAAGTTTGTTTCTGCTATTTTGTAATATGAAATTATATTCATGGAGTAATATTCATGGACATGACATCCATGGGCTCACAGAATACACAAGTTGGCTCTTATTAGTAAAGTCACTGTTAGTTTAATTGATCTTAAATATAAATACAACCCTTTTCTTGCTCAATAACAATTTACCACCTAGAATATTCAACCACATCTGTGATTTGTGAGAGTCAGTGTAAGAGTGCTTGGTGGTTTCTGTGCTGAAATATAGAGAACACAATACTTGCATTTCTCTTTCTTTATTGTAACAGAAGAAATGTGAATTTTACAGTGGGTAATGACTTTGAGCCAATCCTGGCTTATGTGGTATGTGTATGCAATAGAATTTTATCTGTCCGTGAAAGAAAATGAAATTTGCAGGAAAATATCTTGAAATGGGAACTTTATTACATGAGATAACCCGGACTCTGAAAGACAAATATTGCGTGTTCTCTCCCATGTGCTTATCTGAACGTCTATTTTTTACAGATGTGTATTAATGTGAAAGTGAGTATGTATAGAATCCAGGAAACAAGGAAGGGACCAATGAGAGAGAAAGAGGCTTTAAGGGAAAGGGTTTGGGAGGATTATAGAACACATGTGATGATAAGGTGGGAGTAGGGCTATTAGGGTCAGCAGAGAAGGGGCTAGGTGGTGGATCAGTAAAACTGTGAATCTATGAAAATGCCACATAACTTCTACTTTGTAACAAATAAAATGAGGTTGAGAAAAATTAGGAAAGTATTTAAAATGCTACTGAACATTAATGGTAGCTTTTGTCATTTCCCATCCATTCTCCCTTTAATCCAGGGTTTGTTTCAGGTTCACAGAGCATCTTGATAATGGAACTTTTAAGGAGACTTTTGTAAAGAGCTTCCTTATAGTGTTATGAGCCATGTTTATGACAGGAAAGGCAGTTCCCTCATGGCTCCTGTTCTACACACCATAAAAGAAAGAAAGCCTTTCAATCAAAAAGGTCACCACTAACTCCTCTTCAAAGGTTTCTCTAGAACAAACACGGATGCCTTCTATCACCAACTTCCAAAAGAAGCCAACACCTTCTGGCCTGTACCCTTTGCTTACTGTGTCATTGTCCTTCTTTATGAATGCTGTTGATTCGGGCTTACTTTCTCACAGTTCAGTTTCCTTCATTCTTTGAGTTGATGGCAAATCCATAATCCCATTTTAAATATTCTCTGGGCCATGACAAAAAAATCATTCAGTGTATACCAATTTAGCAGCTTAACTGCAGTGCAGAGAAAGATAGCAACTCTAGTCCAAACAGAAGTTATTGTATCACCCATTTCCTTTATCTTGTGGGTCTAATTCTCCTTGACATGAATCCTTGCAGATGTCTTAGGCAATAACTGATGTTCTACAGGGAAAACGTGGAAAAGCAGCTAGGCATTAAATCTGATGTATTAAATCATCTTTCTAACAGTGAAATCCCCATTAACTTTGATAATCACAGTTAATTTATGCATGGTCCTATCAATGAATCTTTGAGCATTGTTGTTAGAACTGGGATTCAGTTCTCCAGTAAATTCATGGTTTACTCTGTCCATGGCTTCTGAAGTTCTTGGGGGTCAGAGCCTTGGCCCTGGGCATCCTAGTTAACCATGTTCAGTCTTTCATCCTAAATATTCAAATTAAACAATTTTGAAACAATGGTGAAAATCAGGAAAAGAAAATTTATTCAATTTAGTCATACTGGGAAGACAAAGAGGTTCAGTGACACTAAAGTTTATCTTCCCGGTCTTGATAGGGGTTTTAAAAAGAGGGTCAGAGTTATGTATAATTAAGTAGCCCTGATCAAGTTTTAGCATTTTTCAGTGAACTCATAGGTTCTTGCTTCCAGGTACAAGAATGTAGACAAATGGATATTAGATAATGCAGGGCATTCTAGAGACAGATATTTTTCCAGGGAAGGAAGTAGACTAGACATAAGATAAAACACGGAAACACAAGCATGCCCACTGTACAAAGAATTAGGGGTTTGTATGTCACATTACATACAGTTTTAGGTTGCTTGGATTGCATGGACTTTGGGGCTCATTTGTATAGCATGGAATTCTTTATCAATGCTCTGTCTACTACACATAGTTCTACGTGCAGTCCCATGTGTGTGCTTTAGTATTATAGTAAACCATAGATCACCTACAGATATTTTGTAACTCTGTGTCACACCAGTGGGATTTAGATGTCTTTATCCAGGGGATCCCAACTTTGCTCTTTTCTGACTGCTTTCTTTTCCACATTAACTTACCTGCCTCTGACGAAGGATCTCCGGGACCATCCCAATCTCTATTCTATTCTACTGCCTCACTAACCTTAGGTAGATACTAGATTACTCCTCGGTGTGCAATCAGATTTGTCTTGCCTGTAAAAAAAGAGAGCCATGACTAAAAGTAAATGAGTTATATGTTAATGAATATCAGAAAGATTCCTTGGTGGTCTTTAGTTCTTCATGTAGGGTTGGGGCTTCCTAGGCTTTCCCTCCTTCAGTACACACTAGCAGGTTTATTGTTACTGTTCTTGTTCAGTTCCTGTAGAGCCAGTCATGATGGTAAGATTTTATGGACTTAGCTTCTGCTATTACTAAGAGATACATTGTCACATGAAACTTTGTAAAATCCTCTAGTTTTTACAATCTTTCTATTCCCATATCTGCAGTAATCCCAGAACCTGAGGTTTGGGAGTTGGATTATAGATGCATCCAGTGGGACTGGGCTCTACCATTCTATATGTTGATTGCTTGTGGTTTTCTTAATGGTCTCTGTCTGATAAAAAAAATTTAACTGTATTATAATCTGAAAAAGTAAAAAATTAATTTGTAAAAGGAATACTAGAAAGAAATGTTTAAAGATAGGAATGTTGTTAAAGTCAGGGTAAGGGGTGAGTTTAGAACAGTGTATTTAAGTAGATGTTCATTAAAGATAAATTCACTTTTCATTGAATCGTCTGCCTTTAAAATTAATCCATCACTTTACAGATGGAAGGAGAGAAGAGGAACTTAAAGAGAAGGAGAGAAAGAGAACACATACTCTTAGCCTGATTTGAGACCTTCCTTTTTATTATCTATGTTCTATGTTCTATTGTAGGTATAGGATCTTATCTTCATTCTACAAAGTTATACAGCAAGGCATATTTGAGGTCATTGCAGAGAAATGGACATATGGACATACCCAGCATTATGCATTGTGACAAAGGACATTGAACTTACAGAAAAATGCTCTAAGCTGTGTACAAGGGTAGATTCTAAGATATCTTAGAAACTTCTGACTTTGTAGCATGTATAGATGGGATCAAAACTCTATGTTATTTCAATCTGCTATGGCTTTACAGACTACTCAGGGCTATCAACTAGAGATAACTTAGAAGTGATGTTCCACCACGCCATACCCGCAGAAAGTAATGTAATGTACCACAAATGGAAAACACATGCTTTTCCTGTACTCTAATACACATTATCTGAAAGCCAGTTAAGAATTTTGTTTTATTTTTTCATATTCATTATGTGTGTATGTGGTTTATATGTGGGCATATGGATGATTTGTATGTATGTCCCTATGTGCATGCATGTGTGTATGTGTGTATCTGTGTGCCTGCATATGTGTGTTTGTGCATATGTATATACATGCATATGAAGGCCCATCACTGATGTCAGAAATTATCTTTAATCAATCCTCCAGCTTAATTATTAAGGCAGGGTCTCTCACCAATCTTAGAGTTCACCACTATGGTTAGTTTTCTTAGCCAGTTTGCTCTGGGGATCCCTGACTCAATCTGCTGTGTCAGGAATTACATTAGGGCCACCAAACCCAATTTTCATTTATATGGATGCTGAAATTACAGGTAGACTTCTGTATATAACCAACATTTACATGGGCTTCTGGGGATTTGGACTCCAGTCCTCATGCTTACACAACAAGAACTTTAGCCTTTGAGCCATTTATCCAGCCCCCATTACATATTTTAGATTCTCATATAAGAGCTGGCTACCTCTAGACTAGCTATTATAGAAAGAGAACAGCATTCCCTGGCTCTACTAACTCATGTTTCACTGATTATTTTAGTGGTCTGTTTTGCTTCAAATGTTAACGCATAAGAAATGTTGCTTGCATGATTGATGTGGAGCTAGAAACCTGGACACATGTGCAGAGTGATCTGTGGCAAGGGTGAATGGCCACGTGTGCTGGGTGACCAGGGGTGAATGGCTGCTTTGCACTCATAACACAGTTCACACATTTATCTGTTGTGAAGAGCAATAGCTCAGTTGACAGGTTGCTTTGGTGAACAGAATGTTTAGAGATAAAAGATGTGGACAGAGGCAGGCATATTTCTCATCTCTTTGTCAGCTATAATGGTAGATCCAGTTTCAAGCTTGAAGTCAGCGCTTGCTTTGGCAGAATATATGCTAAAATTGGAACGACGCAGACAATGTCAGCATGATCCCGGTGTAAGTTTGGCATACAAAACCATTACAAAACTATGCTGAAGTTAGGGGTAAGGGAAGTGGATGAGTTGGTGAAGCTCTTGCCACATAAGCCTAGAGGACCTGGATTTGTTCTCCAGAACTCATACAAAGCTGGACATGGGCTACAGATATCTCCCAGTGCTTCTGCAAGCTGACTGCTTTGCCAGAGAATCCAGGTTTAGCTCCCAGCATTCACATGGTGGCTAAGAGCCACCCGTAGCTATAGTTTCAAGGAATCTTCTGGCCTCCATGGATAATGGATGCACACTGTGCACAGAAACACATTCAGGCTAAAACACTCATGTGCATAAACTAAGAATAAATCCTGTTTTAAAAGCTAGAGAATGTGGAGATTGGCTGCAACCCAGTGCTGAGAACACAAAGACAGGAGTATCCTTGGGCCTAATTGGTCAGCCAGCATAGCTAAATCAGTGGACCCCTGGTTCAGACACACTATCTCAAAATACAAAGGAGATGGAGACTTTATTTTCAAGTTGATGAGGAACTGAGGAAGAAACCTGAGTTTCCTCAAGCCTCCATGCATTCACACGCAACTTCATGTTCAACTGCACACTCAAGCCTCCATGCATTCACATGCAACTTCATGTTCGACTGCGCACCCCCACGCAGCCACCTATCCACAAAAAACAAAAATCATAAAACTTACAATCAGATACATAATTTTATTGAATATGTGGTGAATGTCAACACAGATAACAACAAACACTACTTTTGTTTTCTTAGCTCTCGATAAAGGCAATCTCAGATTTGAAAAGTACTCAGGTGTTGGTTCCTTCCATCCACCTTGCTTGAGACAGGCTCTATGTTCATTTCCCACTGCATGTGCCAAGCCAACTGGTGACTGAACTTCTGGAGGCTGTCATGTCTTTTCCCGATCTTACTAAAATCATACAGGGATTGAAAATTTGCAATAACTCACATGGCTTTAGGCGTGTTCTAGGGAACTAAGCTTCAGTCTTTATGCTTGTGGCAAGTGCTTTATGTACCAAACCATTTAAAGAGAACACTAAAATAGCTTGAGGAGGAGCTGGAAAAATGTCTCAGCAGTTCAGAGAGCTTGATGCTTTTTCAGGGGACCTGTGTTCAATTCACAGCAGTCATGTAGGGTAGTGCCACACAAACACCTGTAACTATAGCTTCAGGGGATTCAGAAGCTCTTTTACCATCTGAGAGAAACTGTACTAATGTAGGCATACTCCCACAGATGCACCTGCATATACATAATTAAAAATAAAATTTAGCTTGGCAGTGGGGGCGCATGCCTTTAATCCGAGCACTCGAGAGGCAGAGGCAGGCAGATCTCTATGAATTCGAGGTCAGCCTGTTCTACAAGAGCTAGCTCCAGGACAGGCTCCAAAGTGACACATAGAAACCCGGTCTCTAATTAGCCCAATAAATTAATAAATAAATGATAAATAAAATTTAAAGAGATTCCTGAAGATTACTGAGTAGCAATCAACTATTTAATAAAGCATTACTCTACAATGACAGGAAGGTATTAACTCAGTTTGTTTTTACTAGCAAACACTTACAAAAAAATGAGTTTCTCCCTATCAGATAGATTGTTTAGCAAAAATCATGTGGGTATTGTGTGTAAGCACAATACCATGTAGTTAGAAGAGCTTGAGAAGGTCATTTAGTCTTGTGTCTGAGAAAAGGAGACATACTTAAAATATTTATATAATTAACCCTATGCCATAGAGAGTTTCTAAGAGCCTGAAAGTAAAATATATTTCAATGTAGTATCAGTATCAGTAACATGAACAGGCTACATCCAAAGAAAATTTCCACCTCAATTAAGGACACCCTAACTCAAAATATAGACAAATAAATAAGTTTAAAACAACATGCATAAAAGACCTAGAGAAAGTGAATTTAATTTGCTTGACGTGTAGGTTAGGCATGGCATAGGCTAGGCAATGTGAGGCAGAGGTTGATGGAGCAGGAGGACATGAACATCAAAGCTCTTGAGCATCTTGGAGAAGCAGGAAGTTGATATAGGGAGGAGAAGATTTTCAGGAAAGAGAGTTACTAACACTTACCGAACAGCCAAGTTTAAGGACCCTGTGGCTGGGGCAGCTTCAGCAATAAATTTGGGGCTAGTGGGTTACTCTGTCTCAAAAACTAGGCAAAACCCAAGAAGATAGAGATGGCACCTGAAGAACTAGAGTGTAGGTTAATCTCAGGTTCCAAAGAGTCATACACATGCACACACATACACACCCACACGAACACACACACACACACACACACACACACACACACACACACACACACACACACGAGAGAGAAAGCAGGATACACAGAATGGATAATAGGAAGATGTGTTTTCTGGCTAACAGGGCACGAAAAAACAATAGCCATCGTAACTGGAATATTTCAAATGTCCCATATTTTGCGTAATATCAATCTGTAGTGTGCATTAAGATCAATACTTTTCTGAAAACAATGATTGAATACTCTATTCTTTTTTATTTCAGATTTTTCATTACTCATTTACCGCTTCATATTTGATTTACAACATACACACTGGGTAAGTTCTTTGGTTTTCTGCATTTTATGAGCATTTCTGACAGGCTAAGTTGTCACAGATGTCAGTTTGTTCACGTGAAAATATTGACATCTTTTCAAGGGAAGTGTGGGAGTTGAATCCTCCTGAAGTCGAGGACTCAGTGTTGCAGTATGCGGCCTGGGGTGTGCAAGGACAGCAGCTGGTAAGCATGCCACCCCACCCCACCCCCACCCCTGTACCGTGAGGCTAATTAAAGTAGTTACAGAACTCGATTCCTTGTGCAATTTAGTTTGCAATCCTTGATGTTTTCCTAAGTTCCACTGCATTATTTATCTTAAATATTTCTTTTTTTAAAATTATTTATCGTAAGTGGTTTCTTAAGAGTATGTCAAATGAAGACTAGGAGGTAGCTAAGTGAGTAAAACCAAGTAGCATGAGGACCTCAGTGTTTACATCCCCTGAGGAACCTGGCCCCGCCTCTTGAGGACCTGACAGATGCCCTGCTTCAAGCCTGAGTGAGGAACAGGCAGTCTCTTTAAAAAGTGAAACTCGACCTACTTTCTCTTCTTCCTCTTCTCCCCTCTTTCTCTCTTTCTTTGTCTCTCTCTTTCTCTCTTCCCTCCGCTTTCCCTTCCTCTCAATAAAACTCCTCAGTCAAGCTTTGCCTGCATAGCTTATGTGTCTCTTGCCCACCAAGAGGTCTCTGGCTCTCACAGGTCAAGGTACTTTGTAAGCAGAAGAATCTCCATGGGCTCTCACCCGCGGTTTGGACCCACCTGCTGCCAGGGTCCCTCTTGCACATAAATCATTAGACTGAGTCTGAACTCTAGCACCCATTAAAATGCAGGATGTGACGGTGTGTGCTCAGAAACCTAGCCCTGGAGAAACAGAGAAAGGTTCCAGGCCCAGTGATGTTAGTTTTTTATTTATATTTTATTTTCTAAAACCAACATAAAAGATTCTAGAGTTCTCAAAATTCTACTTAATCCTTACCTAGTTCACTTGATAATAATGTTTTCTTAAGATTTAATTTCGCTTTCTACTGTGATGTCTCTTTTCAGATGGATTAAATCAACACTTAATTTTTAACTCACATTGGTTCAGAATTGGTGCTAACACTCACTTGTATTATTTAGAAGCATGTCTATACTTTGAATGTGACCTGACCGTGTTTTATGCGCTCAATACACATTTTGATGAACATGCTGAATGGAGAATTGTGTAGATTCCCCAGTGGTGGATGCATTTCTCTACTGAGTCTTAGAACAGTCTCATCGCAATAATTATGTACCCATTCATATTTTCTTGCTAATGATGTTGGGTGTGTGATGTCTTCCTTTGGGGTTGCTATCAATTTTACATGATAGTACTGAACTATGCTTTCAAGAGTAAGGGGATTTTAAGATGATAATTATATTTAAAATGTGAAATTGAATTCATGATAATTTAATCATCATGTATTTAACTTATTTACAGGCCCAAGTCTAACCTTTAAATGTCTTTTCATTGAGTTTAGAAACATCTAAATGTTCTAAAATTAAAATTGATAGTTTAAAATTAGCCAGATGGGCTGAAGTATGTTTCTCATTTTCTGTGCTCCTCAATTTCTTCATTAATAAAACAAAAATATCTACGCCATCATATCATGATAAAAAATTGAGTAATACTACTATTTTCTTCAATATGCCACCCAACATTGTTGTTTTTATAAATAATTCATTACTCCATTTATAAATTCAAGAAATCATTTCTAATGCTGCTAGGTTTAAAAATGAAATGACAATATCAATTTAACAAATAGGCTACATGGAAAATCATGAAATCTTTTGAAGTGAGTAAGCTTGAGATGGGCGTCCATGGCAGTGGCAGATCACTTGACCTTGGCCAAGTCATTATTTATGTTGATATCTTATGTTCACCATTGCAAAACTGAAGACATTTAGCTTTGCCTTCAAGCCTTCATCATTTACAACACTCTATTATCTCAACTTCATTTTGAAAACACCATTTTGATAGTTTTATATTGGTAAGCATGAGGATAATGAAGAAGAAGGAATAAGGCAGGTTGGAAGAAGAGTGAGGTACCCACATCATTTGTTCATTGTTTTACAATCACAGTGTCACACTGAGCAACATTTGAGCGTCATCTATTTGGAACTGTGACATGATAAATAATCAATATTACTGATAGGTGAGCTTTTGTGGTGACTTGGTGGATGTAATTATTCCCTAAAACGGAAACTGGGACTTAAATGCAATGTTTGAGGCACTAGTTTAAAATGGAGAGTGAAGCTACAATTTTCTACATTGTTAGCACAGTTTTATGGATATACGTGAGAACTAGATTGAGCAAATAAAAGGCTTATTTTAAAATATTGAAAAATACATGTGTGAGTATGATAGTCACTAAATTATATTTCACAAATAAGTCCTGAAAAATATTCTGCATTCACTATATTTTCTGCATTAGGTAGATGATTAGTTTTTTTTAAACTACTATTGATACTTTGGTGGATTTCACATCATGCATCCTAACCGTGCTCATCTCCCTGTCCCCACCCCTCTGCTATCTGCCCTTTCAACCTCCAACCCAACATAAAACAGAATTAAAAGCATAGCCAAAAAAAATAAAACAAATAAACAGCAACAAAAGTTTGGTGTGAAATCTGTACTGTGTCCCAGTGAGTCACATAGAAGACCCCTTTGTCCTTACATCTTTCATTGCAATGAATCTTTCTTGCTCTGGTTTGAGGGCTCTGGCTTCTTCTATAATACCTATACTGGGCCCTCACTGGGACTCCTCCTGGATATCCTTATTACTGCCTCATGTCAAGGAGATCCTGTAGCTTTGGGTCCAGCACCTTCACATACTCCAGCAGAAAACAGAGGAGGTAGATATTGGGGCAGGCTAACTCATAGCCCTGGTTCTGGGCCTTGATGATGAAGCAAACAAGCCAGTGATTTAAAATGGAATTGAAGCCCAGATGTCTGGATCCCAGTATCATCCATGTATGTTTGCATTTACCCTGTAGAAAGTTAGGGAAACTTAAAAACCATGCCTTTACTCCTCATTTACAGTACTGGCTCTAGAGTAAGCTTTTTGCAGTAGTACATAAAGGTGACAAGATCACCTGAGAGCTAGGAACAAATATACCTGTCGCTTGCAGAGAAAACATGATGGAGGTATTTGTGTATAGCCACAGGGACCAGAAGCAGGTGATAGAGTGCAGATAGTGTTAAGGGGAGGTGGTCAGTCACCCAAATCTCAGTGCTTCAAGGTCATAGTGTAAAGAATTCTGCTGGCCACTTTTTTCAAAGTCAGAACCAATGAAATTCTAGATCCTAGAAACAAGGTAACTTCATGTTTCATGAGTGAATTCTTAGAAATTCTTTAAAACATTGGTTGGTTTCAGTGACATTCGTTTTCTAAGCCTGGGAGCGATACATGTATAGCTACACTAAAATAATGTCACTTTGGTATTGCCAATGAAGTGGTATTAATTGTTTGATTGATTTCAGAATTCTCAATAATTAATTTTCCTACATATTTCATAGATAGTTATTAAAATATTCTTTCATCCTTTTCAGGCACATGGTATACCAATATGCAAGCAGGCAAAAACCGATACACATGAAATAAGTATTAAAAATTTAACAACTAAAAACAAAATAAATAAAAAATAAAAATGAAAATCCTTTGTGAGTAGATCTTAAATATACTTACCACCAGGTAACACCAAACTTCAGAATAGCATTTATTTCCTGTATGGATTTACTTAGTTTCTTTTTGGCTTCCCATTATTTTCTTTTTGGGAGATTTCATTTTTATTATTTCTGATGATGTGTGAATGTGGGGCTGCAAGCAAGCACAGATGGATGCAGGTGCCTCCAGAGGTCAAAAGAGTCTGGATTTAGTAGGAGTCTCCCAATGTAGCTGCTAGGAACTGAACTCAGGTCCTCCAGAAAAGCAGCGCTCACTCTGAGCCACTGAGCCATCTCCACAGCCCTTTCCCTTGTATTTTCCATTCGGCTGATTTCCTTATCACTCCTGAAGAGCTTATAGCAGTGCGCCTTTCGAATCAATTTTGTTATTTAATACATGTATACAGATATCGGGCACCACAAATGATGCCTGTCATAAATAGTCTAGCTGCTAATATTATCATTGTTTTAAAATTATGAAAGAAATATCTTATTAAAAGAAATATTGAATTGAATTTTTAAGTTATATGGGATTTTAAAATCGAGTAGTTTTGTAGGAACCAAACTGCAGTTCTTTGGACTTTTACAAAAACATTTTAAGAGTCTTTTATAAAGCTTTTGTAAAGAAATCAGAATTTATCAAGGTTATATCTTTGTACATTCAAACACGGATTCAAATAAAGTAAAAGGCATGAACCAAACTGGCTAATGGTGGACTTCATATAGGTATGACAGGGTTTGTCAATATTTGAGGCTATCAGCAAACTCAGCTATCAGTGATTATATGACGGATATGCCAGTGCAATGCTTTAATTAGTTATGGATTCAATAAATTAAAGAGTCCTGGATTGTGTACTTACTGGTGGATAATTAATTTCTAATCCTTTGTGTTCGTTTTCAAATCTTATTAGCTATAAAAAACATACTCTTGGTTATGCAGAAGATTGACAGAGTCACATCGCATGTGTAATAAAGAGGGTTCAAGTTGGTGCTTCATTGCTTGACCAGGGTCTGCAGTTGCATTACCGTGTTGAGTATGAAAAGGAAGGGAAAGGGAATGCGGTGTTCGGTGCAGGGAGAGGGAGAGACTAATTGCTCCCTCTCTTCTTATAAGGTATGTTAGTTACTGTTTTATTGAAGTGGCAAAACACAATGACCAAGGCAGCTTACAAAAGAAAGCATTTAACTAGGGGCTTCCAGTTCAAAAGGTGTCTATGACCATCATGGCAGGGAGCTTGGCAGCAGGCAGTCATAGTACTGGAGCAAAAGCTGAAAACTTACATCTGACCCACAAGTATGAAGCAGAAAGAGAGTGAGTGAGAGAGATGGAGAAAGATGGAGAAAGATAGAAACGGAGAGAATAAGAGCATTAATTGGGAATGGCATGGTGTCATAGTGTCCTATATCTGTGGAAAGACACCATGACCATAAAAATTCTTATGAAGAGAACTGTTATTTGGGACTTGTTTACAGTTTAGAGGTTCAGTCCATATCATCAAGGAGGGAAGCATGGAAGCACACAGGCTGACAAGACGTTGGAGAAGCAGCTAGGAGTTCGACATCCAGATCCACAGGCAGCAGGAAGAAAAGGGACACCTGTCTGACAACGTGACAGACACATTTCTTCCAACAAAGAACTACAATTACAGACAGTTGTAAACTAGACTGTTGGGTGCTGTGAATTGAAACTATGTCCTCTAAAAGAGAGGGCAGAACTCTGAATTGCTGAGTCATCTCTCCAGCCCTTGGGGGATCCTATTGATTGCCAATTTACTCAACCACCATGGGCAGCACCATTCTCTAGGCTGGGCTTTCAACTGTGAAAGAATGAAGAAATCTAGCTGAGCATAAGTAGTAAGCAGACAGTGGAACTATATTTATTCCTCTCGGCTGTTCACTGTGGATATGAGGTGATTGCTTGGGTCTGCACCTTGACTTCTTGGAAAAGATGGACTGTATTCTGAAATTATAAGCCAAATACACACTTGCTTCAAAAAAGTTGCTGTGGTCAAGTATTTTATCACAGCAATAGAAATAAAGGAAATTGAGTTCTGAAAGCACTTAGACCAAAAGGGTCCTGAGTGTAGCCTGAGGTGATAAGACAATTCCTATGAGGAAATGCTTTGGAAGGTATGTTTTAGAGTTAGATAGAAAAATTTGTGTTTCTGGACTGTTAAGAAATTCTCCAATATAGGAAGAAATAAAAAAGAGCTACATAGACACATATTTAAATTTTTTGGTTAATGTATATGTTTGCATGTTTTTGTGTATGTGTATGTCTAACATGAATGCACAGGAAGACATAAACCTCAGGTGTTGCTCTTAATGTGCTGTCCACCTTTTAATCTAACTCCCTCCCTCCCTCCCTACCTACCTACCTACCTATCTACCAACCTACCTACCTACCTACCTATATATCTCTTTATTTATATTGAGACAAAGTCTCTCACTGACCTAAACCTCATCAGGTAGTCGAGATGGGTTATCTAGCAAGCTCCACAGATCCTCCTGTCTCTACATCCACTACCTACACATGCTACCATGCCCATATCTGTACCTGAGTGCTGAGGACTGAACTTGAATTCTGGTGCTCTAGCACTTTACTGACCAACCATCTCACCAGCCCTTTGTTAATATTTTGAATAACAGAAACAACAACTTTGATCTATCCATTACAAATGTGAGAAGATAAAAAGAACCAGATTGAAGAGTTATCTTAAACATATCATATCTTCAGATTGACATGAGAAATAGTGGTCACAGTATCCCAGCTTCATTACAAACCTATCACATTTTCTATACTTTTTAATTAACCACTGTATTATTTAGAAATAATAAAGCAAGTAAAATAATCATCTTTCTCACTTGTTTTTCTACCATACACTGAAATCTCTCCTGCCTCTCTATTATATTCCATCCATCATGTGAATTTCAATAGTTAAATGAAGGTGTTTCAGCAACATAGTTTTTATATTTGTAAATCAAGGTCATAGGTAACTCAGTGTGCTCATATTTTGCATAGCTGCCACTAAGCAAGTCATTTAGATAGGACACCCATGTAAATGATAACTGGTGAACACTCAATACCAGCTCTTTCCATTTCATTACAGCTATTGCATGACTTTTATTCTTGCATCTGACTATACAAGGTTCTTGCATAATGATGTCAAGACCAGGGCAGTCAGCTGTCTAAACAATAACTTAAGGATATATTTTGCAAGATGCAATTGCTTATTATATACAATCCTTGGGGTGAAAAGATCCCAATTTGGAATAATTCAGCATTTTAATAAGTTAGTAAGATTTGAGAAATGGCATCCAGATAACTCCACGAGGGACCCATCTTCTCTGTCAGTGTCAGGATCCTTCCCTCAGGAGGCACTCCAGGTGTCATTCAGACTGGGAGCTTCTTCCCAATAAGGAAAATACAACTGTGAGAGACCTTCATACTTAATGATCTCATTGATTGGCCACAGCCCTTTCTCTTGTATTTAAAATTTTTCTTTGTTAGTATACAGAGTAAAGGGCTTAATTATGGCAGCAATGTGGGGAGGGAAGCGGGGAGGAGAAATAAACAGAACAAAGAATTCGTGAAAAAGAAACGCCATCTTGAAGGCTGTTGGTTCATATGCTAGAAGAAAAACCACTAAAAATGGGGGGTAGGGGAGGCACTCTATCTAGAAGCAGAAAGGAAATCAAATTAGAGGTGGGAAGAGGCATGGGAGAAGCTAGTCAGGAGTGGAACAATAAAAGAGAACAAACCACGATGTCAATATGATGACATTGTTGCCATAATTAAATTTGTATAAGTCATATTGCCTACAGATGTATATGTGTACCACATGCAAGCCTAGTGCTTGTGGAGGCCAGAAAAGGACATCATGTCCCATGGGCCTGTAGTTAGAGATAGTTAGGGACTGCCATGTGAGTGATAGGAACCAAACCCAGGTCTTTCACAAGAGCAAGAGCTCTTAATCTCTCCAATCCTCCCTGATTTCTTCAGGGTTATTCAAGAGTGTAATTTTTCTAGTCTCCATGTATTTATTCTGTTTCTGTAGTTTATCTTATTATTGATTTCTAGTTTAACTGATAAGATAAAAGGATTACTTATGCCCTCAATATTGAGTAAGACTTGGTTTGTGGGGCAGATTGTGGTTTACTTTGGAGAATCTTCCACCAGAAGCTGAGAAGACTGTAGATTTTCTTTCTCTTAGGTGGGGTGTTCTGCAGACCTAGTCTAAGGCAACCTTATCTGTGGTGTATTCTAGTACTGAGATTTCCTTATCCATTTTGGTTGGAATGATCCAGAGAAAACAGTGGGAACTAAAACTCTCCCACTATTATTGTAGCAGGATCTATCTGACATTTGATGTTCTCTAGTGTGTATTTTAATACATAGAAAAATAAAAAGAACTATGTGGAAAATGTACAAAAATAATTTAATAGAAAAATTTCAGAAACTTATAAATTGATGATTTTAATTGGTAATGTAAACATTTGTTTTGTGGGGAAATGTATGAAAATAAGTGAGGTTCAAAGAATTTAATCAACACAGCTAAAATGAAATACCTCACATTTATAGAAAACAGTATCTCTGGAAAGAAAAGAGAGAGAACAAAACAAGAAACAAAAACCAAAGCAACCTCTTCCCCAAGATTTGTACTGTATAGCATTTTCATGGGCTCACAATAGGCAGTTGGACAAATTCCATTCAATATAAAAGAACTGAAAGCACCCAGAATGTTCTCTATGATCATGAGTGAATTACAGTAGAAGTAAAAATCATCAATATACACATATCAAATATATACATGCAAACACACATACACATGGATGTATGCATGGAGATTCGAAACTATATATACAGATGTACACAGACACAGATATATCTACATATATACATGTATGCACAAAGAAACAAGAACATATACAAACACATAGACACACAGTGCATGCATACACGTGTGCACAGAGATAGACACACATACATACACATAGATATAAATACAGATGAATGTGCACACACTCCTATACCCAGATACACACACACACACAAATTGGAGGGGAATACACACAAAACCATACATATTTGTGAAGGTGATAAAGCTGAACAACAAGTGGCTGGTAAGCTGTGGGCCCTAAAGTCTAGTGCTTAGCTTTTATTTTGATCCAAAGGGCAGCTGTAGTCAAGGCAGAGCCCAAAAGGGAAACACACTGACCTCCAGGCGGCAGCTTGAGGAAGAACCTTGTGGGAGTTTGTACAGAGCAGGAGAGAGAAATCCAGGAAGTGAGATAAGAGGTGAAGGAAAGGGTGTAGGAAATTCAGTCATCTCTGGCTCAACCTCAGCTGCAAGTGTGTGCATTTCAGCAACAGCCGGCAGAGCTACTCTTGTAGCTAGCAGCTCTAAGTCAGAAAAGTAAATGCACAGCAAATGGAAATTCAGGGTTAAGTAGTGTAGAAATATATTTTCTGTGTTTCTCTCTCATATATTTTCTTTTGTATATATGTGTTTGTGTATGTGTGCATAAGAACACATGTGCAGGCATATCTGTCTGTGTGTATTTGGAAGACAGATGTTGACTTCAGGAATCTTCATCAGTTGATCTCCACTTATTTTGAGTCAGAATCTCTCACTAAACCTGGAAATCATCAATTCAACTAGACTAGAAGGCCAGTGAATCCCAGGGATCCTCCTGTCTCTGCCTCCCCAGCCTTGAAATTACAGACACATGCTTCTGTGCTTGGGATAATACATGTGAATGCTGTGGGTCTAACCTGGATACTTGTTTAGTAAGCACTTTAAGGATAAAACCACCACCCCATCTCCTATAATGATATATGTAAAACATTAAGAACAAGACATTGGGGCATTTTTGGAATTGCAGAGCCAACTGGGATTGTAAACAGAACAGCAATACCAGAAAATAGAGAGTATAGACCAATAGTCAGCATTTGTTCTGAAGAACATTGAGAGGTTTAGAAATAAGAAGAGCTGGAGTCTGAGGAACAGTAGGAAAGCTGTTGCAGGTGTGACATATGATAACTGGAGACTGAGGAGAAGAAAGAAAGGCCAAGAGGAAATATCTGAAGGAATAAAAGGCAGAAATCCAAAATTATATCTAAGTCAAAAGTATGTATAAGCAAGATGTCCATTGAACCTAAACATAATCAATTCATAGGAAGTCACAAAGGACTTACTGCTCAAAACTGGAGGTAAAGATGAAGTGTTGTCATGGATAGGGAAATAAGACAATTACACCTAATGACAAGAATCCAAAACCCTATGGAGTTCTACATAGACATGGTGGAGAATCATCATACAGGAAGCTTCTGGCAGAAAAGACATGGGGACACATGCTATAAGAATTTCCTTCCATGACATCATCAGTGTTCCTTTACTCATGCTGATCTGAATTATCCATCCTGTCAGTATGAAGAAGAGTAACTCCAGAGGAACTCACATCTCCAGGACACAAAGAGGAACACTGAAAATGGTACACACATGACTAACAATAAATCACCCAATTTCCTCTTCTGTGTAACACATACTAATGTTAAAACCAAAATTAATAGTATACAGGCTGCAGAGATGTCCAAATTAGCAAAGAGCTTCCCTGGAAAATGTGAGGGCATGAATTAGATTACCCAGATCCCATGCTAAAAGTTGGGTGTGGTGGCAAGTATTTGTAATCTCAGTGATGGGAGGTGTGGCATGCAAACAGTTGGATCTCTGAAAGCTAGTTTAGCCTACTCAGCAAAGGTGGAGGCCACTGTGAGACATTGTCTCGATAGGTGTACTGGTAACTGAGGGATGATACCCAAGATTGTCTTGTCTTGCAATATGCATACGTGCACCCATCCACACTCTTGTATCGCCATATACACATGTACTATATCTCTGTGCACACACACACACACACTGCATACACACACACAAACTCATAGATACATGTACACATACATGCCACACATATATGTCTAAGCAAAATTCTACTGTAGTTTTGCATGATCTTTATTTAATGTGTATATATTTGTGTATATCTCTCTGTATGTGACAAAGATAGTAGTTATCATCATAAATGTGTCATGTCATTTTTATAGCAGAAAACTCTGAATTTGCAATCCTTCCATTTCTTTGCCTGAATTTTATTATACAGAGTTATGCAGATTGTAAGCTGACTGACAAAAATTAGGTTATATGTTAAAAATAATAAAAGTGAGAACTTACTGTCTGCATTAAATATGGTAATTCTTGTCCAACAATAGATAGAATAATAAATTAATAAATTATTTCATATTTTTGTTATTCCCAATATACTTGAAGAGCTGAAGTAACTTGTGAAAGGTCTTCCTAAAAGATTAATGATGTAAAATCACTTCGATTTTTTTCTACAACCCTGTGAACTTTTGAAGTATTGGGATTTTCTTGTTCTTATTCATAAAAGTTAAGTTGTATTCTCTTGGTATCTAATCCACATTTAATTATGCAGCTAATAAAATATTTATTAAGTAATTCAGTGTTTCTGGTGCCTTATGTTACTCTAAAGGTCATGACCTTCAAGAATTCAGTTAATAAAGTACAGAAATTATTCCCTGTAAAGAAATAAACCACGAACTTAAGATTTTTCTTAAAATAAAATAAGTTTGTGTTTAGAATTTATAATGTGCTATTTACTCTGTAGAATCCAGTTGAAGTGAAATTAAAGAGTTGCTGACATACTTACAATCCATAAGCAAGGACTGGGGAGTTGCCTCAGTGGGGAAGAATGCTGGTTTGAATTCGCAGCGCTCATGTAAACAGTGTGCTTTACATGAGCCTGTTACATGAGTGTTGGTGGGGTAGAGTCTTTCACTTTTTCTTTTTCATTTTCATATTTTTCATTTCTAGGTTCCCCTTTGTGATTTTCTTTATTGACTCTATTTCCTGTCTTATTTCATGCCAACATTTGTATTTTCATAAATGGTTTTATTCACACCTTCCTTAAGGTGCTTGAACATAGTCCTTGTAGCTGTTTTGAAGTCCTGTCTTATGCTTCAGCTATGATGTAATTCTCAGAGTCTAGACTAGGTAGGATTCCTGGGATCTAGCGGAGATGCATTGTTCTGGTTGTTATTGTGTTTTTTATGCTGGTGTCTAGGCATCTGGATTTGAGGAATTGTAATTCTAGTTGCTGATATCTGGCCTTGTCTTTGTTGGGTGCCGTCTGGTTCTTAAGAGAGTGTGTTACCTGATAGGGAATGCCTGGTAGGATCCTGCCAGGTGTGGGCACATGGGGTCCAGGTAGAAAGTGCTTCTAGGTATTGAGAGCTGACAGTAAGGAAGGGGAATGGGCTATTGGTGAACAGCTTTAGAGTCCACAGGAGGGAAGAAAGCTGGGTGTGCTACTGGGAATTGGGCAATAAGATAGGAGAAGCCCCAGCAGGTGGCCTGCTACAATGCTGGGGATAAGATTGGAATTGGAACTGAATCAAGGACAGAGTCAAGATCCCCTACCTGATTCCCTTGCCTGCAGAATGACATGATGTGACCTGCCTGGGGGTTTCCAGGGAGAGAGTGCCTGTGGGATCTACAATTGAGACAAAGGGATATGGGGTGGAGTAGTATGGGTCCCTCTGTAGACCCTGCAAAAGAATTGAGCCAACTGACTAAGACTGGCCCTGGCTGAGGAGGGGAGGTGCACTGCTAGCCACCCAGCCCCCAGGACTGGAGACAATCAGATGCAGAGTGGAGTGGAGTCAAGCAGGAACTCATTTATCTCCTTACAGCATCCAACTTATAAAGCAAAAACCCACAAACCCCAGAAGCAGAAGTGGAATTAGCCAGTCACATCAGCAGTTGTCCGTAGTATGAGTAGTGGGCCTGTTTTTGGTCCCGGCCACCCTGCTAGCTTACACCCAAAATAATCACACAGGAATTGTATTAATTAAATTACTGCCTGGCCCATTATATCTAGCCTCTTCTTGGCCAACTCGCACATCTTGATCTAACCCATTTCTATTATTCTGTATTCACCACGAGGTCGTGGCTTACTGGGAAAGATTCAGCATGTCTGACCTGGAGGCTCCATAGTAGCTCTCTCTCTCTGCCTGCCTTCTTTCTCCCAGTATTCAGTTCTCTTCTTCCCCCCACCCCCGCCTAAGTTCTGCCCAATCAAAAGGCCAAGGCAGTTTCTCTATTTAACCAATGAAAGCAACACAAATACAATGAAACCTCCTACACCACCAGTCATCCACATGAGTTGTAGCTCCTAGAGCCCCTAATGGGGATCACAAGGACATCAGGCACTTTACATCATCTTACCCCATCTTTAACTCCAATCATTTTTGTAAATATGTCAGGTCTTCTCGCCCCCTTGCTCCCCTTCAGTGCTACCTTGCCTGGGAATATTTTTCACGGCTTTGTGATGTCACTGTTTTTTAATTTTGCACCTTTTTCTAACTGTTACCCTTTTGGTGCCAACTTTGGCCACTCCGGCCTCCTATGTACTCCATTGGGCCCACAGAGTAAGACAGCTGTAGGAGATCCAAGTGGTTCATTGGATGCTGTGGGCAGAGAGAAATGGTGGCATAGCAGATAGTGGGCAACAAAGCCAGGATAAAACTGGAGAATTAGAATGTGAAGCCATTAGCGGAGTAAAGAGGACCTACAAGATAGAAGTCAAGGTTTCTTAATTTGGGTTAAAAATTAATGTTTATCTCTTTGGGGAAGGGTACGTGTTATTCTTTTTAAAAGTTATTTGCAAAGACTGTGTGGGAGGATTGGGTATATTTGAATACATACTGTTAGTGCTAAGGGCAGAGGGAAACAGACCTTCATAAGCACATACACATGCACACTCAACATAAGCACATGCACACACAAACTTGAAAATGCACATACACACACGAAGGGGATAGAGAAGAGAGAATTGTTGCTAATAGCAATTGGTCCTGTGTTGTTTTGTCATCACTACAACAAGACTCATTTAATTTTGCTGTTTATCAAGTCAACATTCCCTTCTCAACTCTTTCACTGTGGTCACTGACATGAGCACTGTCCTTCCCACCAGACTTGGCTTCTCATCTCTATGATTCTTCCATCTTTGTCACAGTGGAATCCCACTGTGGCTTTAGAGCATCCTTTTCCAGCAGTTCACTTACAAATGCCACGTATTATCTGATACCTCAACATGTTCATCCTCTAGGGTTGTGAGTTAACTGAAGTGGGTCAAGGGAACTGAACTCAGGACTTCTGTGAGAGCAGCAATTGCTCTTAACCACAGAACCATGTCTTTACCTCCTGATTCTGTATTTTTGTCACTCTCTCATTTGTTTCTTCTAACACAATAACATTATAAACATCGAACTTAGGAAAGAGCACTCAACTCCTACAAAAGACTGGTGGGAAAACAGCTGTAATTGAGTACATGACTTTTCTCTCCTTTATTTTCTATTGTAACACCAAGAGACCCACCTGGAAAGACCTTGGAGGTTTGGTTGGAGATTTCCTTGTGCCTAGGTTGTTAATATTACATTAGCCTTGGGATGGCTGTCATCTTTCACTTTCTGTTTTTCTGTTGTACAAAAGGGTCTAGAAAAATGTTTTCAGATTAATTAAAACTGAAGAGGAAGATTCTAAAATTGTAGTGAGATTCTTTCAGAAAACTTTCCTTATCTTTTTCTCTCCAAAGCTAGATGAATGTCCTCCTAGTAAATTGTTGGGAGAGTTTTGCTGACTGGAAGAGGTCACATTGTCCCTGTTGCCTGGCAGCTTATCTCAATAGCTCAGCAACATGGGGCTCCCTCCCTCCATCAAGATTTCCTGCTTCTACCTTCCCTTATCTGGAGAATGTCCCTGACATCATCTGAAAGCTGTCTCAAAACCAGATTACTAACTTATCTCTACCTTAAACCCTGCCACAGAACCCTGCTAGAAGGCCCCCCTGCTGCACATATGAAAACTAAGACTTGTGCTAGGAGCCTTATGATAGGAGCTTGTCACTGAATGCAAATTAGGGTTTGTCCCCAGCCTACCCAATCCTACACATTCATTACACTCTGGAATAAAGTTAAGCTGATTCAATGAAATCTGTTTCCTGGAAAGCTGCCTCTTTCATGCTCTTCGGTTGTGCACAGAGCTTTCTACTGCTGCCACTGCCTCTTGTCCTCTTGTCCTGGTGGCCAACAGACTGAGAGAGAAAGAGGATCTGCCACAAGTTTTCATATACAGCTCATCTTTAGAACAATATTCCCCAGAATTAACATACAGTTATTAAGAAGGGATCTCAGTTGGAGGGATGTGTCCAATTGAAAAGTAATCACCATGCAAGCATGAAGAACTGAGGTCAAATCCCCAGAATCTCTATATATTAAACAAACAAGTAAGCAGAAAAATGATTATGGGGTAGTCAGGTTTGTAATCCCAACACTGGGGAGGTGAACACAGGTGAACATTTGGGGTTTATTGTCCAACTAGACTAGCCAATCAGTGAGCTTTAGTTAGAGTAAGAGACAGTCTGAAAAGCAATAAGGTGGAGAAGCGATTGAGGTGGACATTGACCCTGTGGCTTCTACAAGCATGTCCATACATACAACTAATATCCATACTGAAAGGAAGGGGTATGTGAGGTAAGATAATGACTCAATAATGTGTGTTGTCAATGTCACTACATCTGGAATTAACTAAAACCCAAGCAGCTGGCTACACCTAGGGGAGACTTTTCTTTCTTTCTTTCTTTCTTTCTTTCTTTCTTTCTTTCTTTCTTTCTTTCTTTCTTTCTTTTCCTTCCTTCCTTCCTTCATTCCTTCCTCTCTTTTTTCTAACTACGCTAGCCTTGGACTAAAAGAGATCTACCTGTCTCTGCCTTCCAAATGCTGGGATTAAAAGTGGGCATAACCACACCCATCCTGAGATTTTTTTTTAATTAAATCATTTGAAATGGGGAGGCCCACTTCTAACCCAGATATTTTGAGGTTATAAAATAAACCTTTAATTCAAATCTTTTGACATAAGTAGATTCTCCTTTAATCAGAGCCACATCTTCTGACTGCAGTGTACATAAAGGACAAGCTCTATTTGCTTGCTTTCCCTCAGTCTTACTGGCAAGTTCATTCCTTCACTGGCATTAGAACATACAGTCTCATGGACTGAACAACTACTGGATTGTTGGAACTTCTCTTGGAAAAGAGCCGCTGTTAAACTAGTTGGATCACAGACTGTAATACATTCTAATAAATTTCATACATATGGTATCTATCTATCTATCTATCTATCTATCATCTATCTATCTATATCTATCTATCTATCTATCTATCTATCTATCTATCTATCTATCTATCTATCTATCTATCTATGTGTCTATCTGTCTGTCTGTCTCTCTTTCCATTCTATAAATACTGTTCCTCTGGAGAACCCTAACCAATACAACCAAGAATTAGATTTCTGGGTTAAATTACTTCTCTCATGCTTTCTCCCTATCAAAATAATTTTAGTATGCCATATTATAGCAATTCTTATATCACAGGTAGATTCAATTTAGTTTTATCATATAGATAAATACAAGTGCAAGTGACTCTCTCAGGAAAACCTTAAGGGGGAAACAAAATAATATCCAACTTTGTTTAGACTGACCCACCCAAAATGTTTAAATTTAAATGATACCCATCCTCAACTTGTCGTTCGTTTAATTGAATTTAGGCTCACAAAACAATAGGAAATAAATAGTATAGTTCTGGACATAGGTTTTCCACGACTGAGCCTAGTATTTTACAGTTATTTTTACAAGTATCCAATAATTTTGAAGGATATAGGAAAAGAAGAATTTGAATGTTTCTTCTCTTCAATAAAAAAATGTAGAACTTTACTTCATTTGTGGCCAAGGATGACTTAAAATTGCAGGAAGTAGAATAAAGAGCCCAGAGTAGTGGGAGAAATGTGCATGGGAGATAGCCAAGCTTGGTTCCACTTTCTGCATTTTTCAATTTGTTTTCTTATCAGCATGCCCATAAACTGGAAAGCATTAGGCTCAAACTCACTGATAAGCATATGAGAATTTCCTCCAGTTGTCTCCACCCTCTGTTGTGGAAACTCTTATTTTAAGAGTTTTGGGCTTTCCATTTGAAATAAACGGAGTTACAGTACAAATCTGAAAACAAATTATTTAACCTCAATGACTAGGTGCATAGGGCATATACATTGTGTTGACCCTTAGATGAGTAAATATCAGGTCACCTATCTGAGGAAAAGATGTTAGTTAATTTAGCTTACTGCCAGCCTGGAACCTGGAAAGAACTTCCTACCCTGAGGGTATCAAGCTTAAATGGTTGCCTGCCACCTGCTAATTAAAAACCTATGAGAAGGTAACAGAAATGGATTCCCACTTAGAGCCACTGGGAAATGGCTGTTCTTCACAGATAGAGATCCAAGAACTGACCAAAGAAAACAGTTCTACCAAAGGTCAGCTTGGTGAACTAATTAGCTTCTTGAGATTGCTTGCAGGGGTGTAAGTAAGAATTTTCCTACAAGAACATAGATACATTGATGACAGCTGAATCACAAAACTCACTTCAGGGTGGGTGATGCTCAAGAAAGCAACATCTCTAGAACTCTGAATTACTTGAAGACAGCTCAGCTGGTGGGAAAGTTTGCAGGTAGCACAGGTCTTTCCCTAGCAATTGTTTACTGCTGGTTTAAATTTAGAGGAGAGTACTGTGAAGCTTGTATGTTGCAGCTTCCTGGAAGGTGGGAGTTTTGTTTTCTTCCTGACTTTCCCTAATCTTCTTCCTCTAGGAAGGAATTTTTGCATTTGAACAGTAAAGCCAGAATTGTCTGGTTGAGAAGTGAGCAGAAGGCAAAAAGGCTAGGCAATTTTCAACACTAGGGACATATTGAGGAAAAGCTGATTAGAATACCACCTCAAAATCCAGTAAGAGTCCTGAACCTGCAACTATGGCTACCATTGAGGGAGACCCTGAGGAACTGTGGATATGTTTTGTTCTCAGGAACATCTTTCCATTTCCTCAGTCTGTGGAGTCAGGGGAGGGAGATTTACAGAGCAATATGTAACCCGCTGGTTGGTTTAGGATTTATTGTTAGGGTCCTAATCCACATTCTAGAAAACAATGAACTCATAGTATGCAACATTCAAGTAAAGGCAGAAGAAAAGGCAATTAATGAACAACAAAATGTGAGTGTGTGTGTGTGTGTGTGTGTGTGTGTGTGTGTGTGTGTGTGTGTGTGGTATGTGCATATTGAAGCCTAAAGGAGATGTTAGGCTTTCTATTCTATCACTCCTTACCATGCCCTAGAGAGAGGGCATCTCACTGCACCTGGCGGTCAGTAAGCCCCAAAGACCTTTACATCCCCCTAAAGCAGAGTTATACCCTTGTGCAGCTTTGACATCTTACGTGGGTACTGGGGGTTTGAACTCTAGTCTTCATGCTTTTGCAGTAAGTGTTCTTATCCACTGAGCAATCTCTTCAGGCTCCCAACTACTGTAATCTAAATAATTAAAAAACGAAATATCTATGGCAATTTTAGCCTTTGGGGTTCATCGTCTCTATAATCTGCTAACCAAACAGAGGAACACAAAGTGTCTCTTGAAAATAACTCCATTCCTGCATGAAGGATTGCACCAATCTGGATCCATGGCTTGAGTTGTAGATCTCTGGGAGAAATACTAGACCGACTCTTTACAAACAATGAAAATGAAGGCTGAAGTCCACTCACTGTTCAATATCACCAAAAGATTGAACTTCTGAGGAAGGATTGTAACACCAAGTCTTTTTGATAGAAATCTCATTCGAGGGTCTGGGGATATAGCTACATGGGAAGGTACTTGCTTCACATATACAAAGTGGTGTTCTTGGCCCTGGGCACCGAATACAAAACAAAACCAGCTACAAATCCCCCTCTTTCTTTTTTTTTCCTATAGTGTCATGGAAAACTGACATTAAATTCACTACTGAAAATTTTTATATGTTGTTAGTATTTTTTCTCCACATTTATTTAATATTTAAAATATTAGATTAAATTTTATGTTTATTTTCTACTTAAACTTCTGCTGTCATTCATATTGGGTACTTTCTGATTTTCCTTATTATTATCTATCATATTTGCCTGTGCTCCTGTGATGGTTTATATTGATTATCAACTTGACAGTATCTAGAATACCTATAGAGACAAATCTTTAGGCATGCCTTTGAGGAAGTATCTGGATTAGGATAGTTGAGGTCGTTAGACGAATGAGACCACCTTGGGTTGTAGTAGTGCATTAAATAGAAAGGAGAAAATGAGCAGAACACCAACATTCATATCAACATTCATATATCTGCTTTTGGACTGTGTATGTAGTATAATGAGCTGCCTCAGACATCTGCTGCTATACTTTCTGCACCATGATGGCCCATAGCCAGACACTGGAGCCACAATAAATACTTCTTTCTTTAAATTGACTTTTCTTCAGGTAAGTTGTCACAGCAGTGAGAAAAGTGACTAAGACATATTTCATTGGAAAGTCCTATCAAATTCCACGTTTTTTTTTCTGTATTTACAATACCCAAGGATTAGCCTAGTACCTAGTGCTTTCAGTTCGTATTAACTGATGAAAGAAAGGAATTAAGTCAAGTCTATGGGTAGTGAGGGAACAGTAAAATAAAGAAAATCAGAGGGGAAATGAGCACAAACACCTAGGTAACAGCCGCAAGTCCTGGAGGATGATTTATACCAAGGAATATTTCATAGTAGTAATACACTTGAAGATTATATCCTGTGGATTCCATTTTATTTATCTGAACCCAAAAATGTGTTCATTATTCTTTTTTTCCAGTGAAGCAACTTATTCATAGTGTGGTTTTTTTGAAGCTAGGTGAGCTTTCTGGACTGGAGTACAGAGGACTTGCCCTCTTCATTGACTTTTATCTGATATCCATTTTTTTCTTCTGAAAAAAAAGTGTGTGGATAAAAGATAAGAATTGGGAATATGGAGCAATTAAAGTTCAGAAGTAAGAATTATAGCACAGAAAGTTAAAGTTCACATTTTGTAAGTCTGTGCCATGTTCTGGAGGTTTTCAGGGGGTGGCACTTTGTATGAGTTTCCTGAATAAAAATCATACATGTTGAAGAATGAGAACTACTGCATAGTGACCCTATCTGGAGAATGTCAGAGATGGATGCTCAGTTGCCATGAATGATTTGATTGGGCTATTCTCTGTCTCAGAGATGGTCCTATAACAAAATGAATGTAGTACTTCATAACCAATAGAGAGATTTATTAAAGGCCAGATGTCGGAGGTAATCAAACTATTTAACTTGTACTCATAGCTTGACTTAGCACTGAGAAATGGAAACTGAGAATTTATCACATACTGGAAAATTAAGAAACCAGGATTTCATAAAGAGAAAAGCTGATGGCTACATTGAGGCTTTCAGTGAAATACTGACACAATTCTTCATGGTCATACTTAAGGTGAATGATAACTACTAATAAATCCCATGCAACATTTTCCCTTGCTTTAAACTGATTTCAGCACGCATCCAGCAAAGTATTTAGAGCTGAACATTTTAACATCCCATTCTGATTGTGCTGAGAGTAGAAAAGCAACATGGCTGAAATCCCGAAGAGTTCCAATTGTATCCTCTTACTGCTTTCTTACTTTGGGAATCATAATTGAGTTCAAAATTTATGGTTTGCTCTTATAAGTTGTATCCATGATTTTGGATCTGTCCTGGTTTTTGTTGGTATTGAAAAATGATCTCGTATAACCCAGGTTAGCCTTGCACTTGCAATGTAGCTAGAGATGACCTTAAACTCCTGATATTCCAGCCTCTATTTCCCAAGTGTTAAAATTTTAGGCATACACCCTTATTCATAATTTATGCTGTGTTAGGGATCAAAGCAATGGATTTGTGCATGCTAGGCAATCACTATACACATTGAGATATATCACCAGATCAAGATATATATTCTGTGCATATAACAAATACAGAAATGTACCCATCTATTGATTGAAGTGTCAATCCATCCATACACACATGTCTGTAAGGCATATGTTTTGGAGTGTTGTTTCAGCAGCTTTCTGTTCTTTAGACGTTCTGATCTGCCAAAAGTCAGTATGATTTAGAAAGTACACAGAGCAGTTCGCCTTTCCCAAGTAGTGCATCAGCGTTGTATTCCCTTCATATATTTAATAAGAATTACTATTTTCTCCTTTGTCTTTAAAATTATTTTAATTATTAGACCCAATCACTTAGTTTTTGTTTATTTGTACTGTTTTATGATAGCAAAGGAGTCTAAGCTATAAAAATCAAACTAGACTTCCATTTCTTCCTGATTTTTTACTTTCTAAAATTAAACAGTAATTCCTTCAAACTTTTTCTTAAAATGTAATGTTCTTTGTTGCTTGGAAAGAATACTTTTCTTTAATATTCAGTGAAATCTGATCCATCAAGGAAACGTGACAAATATTTCAAGGAATTTATATGTATTTTGAAAAGATGGGGTTGTTTAAAATCACCTCCTAGGTGTTAGAATAGCTAAGGAGAACTATTGCATAAAGACCTTGTCTTGAGAGTGTCAGAGACGGGAGGTTTGATTGGGCTGTTCTCTGTCCAGAGATGATTCTGTAGCAAAATACAATTAATACTTTATACACAACTAATAGCTAGTTGATTATAAAGGAGAGATAACTCCGTAGTTAAGAGTGCTTGCTGCTTTTGCAGAAGACCTGAGTTCAATTCCCAGAACCCACTTCAGGTGATTCATCTCCTATAACTCCATCAGTAGGTAATTCAACTTGCAAAATCATCTTATATGTATGATGAAATTCAAGGTAATGAATTTTTATAATATGTATGATCCATGTGAGTACATATACACATTATAATTTTGTTTTAATGATGTCCATATATTGTGGTTCTTTTCCGTCTAAAGAAAGTATGGTATTTGTCCATATATGTAGTCATAAATCATCGAGTGCCTATAATATCTATATTTATGTGTGTTTGTTTGTGTGAATGTATGCCATCTCTCTTGGCTAATCACTGCAAGATTTCCATATAGCTCATTTTCAAAATAGCATGTTACAAATTCTTTTCTTTTCTTTTTCTCTCCCTTTCGTTTCCTTTTTAAAAAAGATATAACCTTCTGTTTTCTTGGCTTGAACTTGCATTCCTACTACCTTCATCATCTTGGTGCTGAGATTACAGGTATGCAATTATAATTCAGATTACATATAGTGCAGGAAATTGAACCTAGTACTTCATAAATGCTAGACAAACATTCTACACACTGAGGTATATCCCCAACACAATATTTTACTTGTTTTAAAACAAATGTTCAGTTTTCTATACCATACATGCTTAAGGAATTTAACAAGTTATTGTTCTAGTTTCATTCTGATGTAATGACCAAATGTAATGACCAAAAGCATTTTAGGGGAGGAAAGGGTTTACTAGCTTACAATTCTAAGTCATAGGTCATCATTAAGGGAAATCAAGGCAGGAACTCAAATAGGAACTTGAAATAGAAACTTGAGTCAGAAACTATGTCAGAAAATTTCCTGGTGACACTTTCATATTATGGTGCTGGCATAATTGGACATCAGAATGTAGACAATACGAATAGATCTATTTCTATCACCCTGTACAAAATTTAAGTCCAAGTACATCAAAGACCTCAACATAAATACAGTTGCATTGAAGCTGAAAGAAAGTGAGAAGTAGCCTTGAATGCATTGGCACAGGAGACAATTTCCTTAATATAATACCAGTAGCACAGATACTGAGATTGACAACTAATAAATGGAACCTCCTGAAATGGATAAGCTTCCATAAACCAAAGGACACTGTCAACAGGATAAAACAACAGCAAGCAGAGTGGGAAAAGATCTCCACTAACCCCACAATTGACAGAGGGCTGATCTCCGAAATATATAAGAAAATCAAGAACCTAGACATCAAAATAACAGATAAACCAATTTCAAAATGGGATACAGATTTAAACAGAGAATTCTCAATGAAAGATTTTCAAATGGCTGAGATACACTTAACAATTGTTCAACATCTTTAGCCATCATGGAAATGCAAATCAACAACTCTGAATAAATGTGGTACATTTACATAATGGAATATTACTTAGCAGTAAAAAACAATGATATCATGAAATTGGCAGGTAAATGGATGGAACTAGAAAAAAATCATCCTGAGTGAGGTAACCCAGACCCAGAAAGACCAACAAGGTATGTACCCATAAGTTGATATTAGATATAAAGTAAAGGATAACCAGGCTACAATCTTCAGCCCCAGAGAAGTTATATAATATGGAGGGCTCAAAGAAAGAAACTTGGATTTCCCAGGGAAGGATAAATAGAAAATATCTTGTGATTTGGGAGCAGGGAGGATGGAGGTATGGGAACATGAGGGATTGGGTTGGGGGGATGGATGTGAAGAAAAATGAAAAATATATTTTGGTGGGGGGCATTAGGGAGAATCCTGGTCCTGGGAAACTCCCAGGAATCCACAAGGATGAGCCTAGCTAAGACTACTAGCAATAGTGGAGAAGGTGCCTGAAATGGCCTCCTCCTGTCATCAGATTGGTGACTACCCTAATTGTCACCAGAGAGCATTCATCTGGAAATATAAAGAGGCTAGATAGTTGGCTCATTGGTGAAGAGTGTGCATTGCTGTTGCAGAAGACCTGAGTTCAATCCTAGCACCCACACTGGACAGTCACAACCATCTGTGGTTCCATCTTCATGAGATCTGATGCCCTCTTTTGGCTTCCACTGACACCCATACTCGTATGTGCATACTCTCACATGCACACACAAAATTGAAAAGGAAATAAATATTATTAAACATCTGTTTTCCAGTAACCCATGTGCCAAATTAATTTTGCCATCACAGAGATCATTAATCTCTGAAATTAACCTTGACAATTTATTCACTGACATATGAACATCTATAATCTACACACAAATATAAATGTATTCATTAATCAAAAGGAAATACCAATCAAAATAACAAAGAGATCTTGCCTCATATCTGAATAACTACTAGTAAACTAATCAACTGATCAAGAAACACAAGTGCTGACTGAAATATGAAATTGTCAAACATGCATTGCTGGTACAAATTTATCTATGGAAAGTACTCTAGATAACAAGTGAAAATCCCTCCAAAATTTAGAATAAAACCTCATTGTGATCCTAGTAATTACACTTCTGTGGTGGTTAAAATGAGAATCCTTTCCCACATTCCCATAGGCTTGTAAGATTGAGTGCTTGGTCCCTGTTATGTGGAATAGTTTTAGAAGGATTTGGAAGTATGGCTTTGTGCTACTTAGAAATGAACTTGGATATTAATCAGCATACCTTCAAACACCTGATTTTTGACAAAGAAGCAAAAAATATCAAATAAGAAAAGCATATTTAACAAATAGTGCCAGCATAACTGGATATCAACATAAAGAAGAACGAAAATAGACCCATATCTATCACCATGCACAAGAATCAATTCCAAATGCATCAAAGACTTCAATATTAATCCAGCCAGACTAAACCTTATAGATGAGAAAGTGGGAAGTACACTTGAATGCATTGACACAGGAGACCACTTCCTAAATATAACCCTAGTAGCACAGACACTGAGAGAAACGATTAATAAATGGGACCCCCTGAAACTGAAAAGCTTCTGTAAAGCAAAGGACATGGTCAAGAAGATAAAACGACAGCCTACAGAATGGGAAAAGATCTTCACCAATCACACATCAGACAGAGGGCTGATCTCCAAAATATAAAAAGAACTCAAGAAATTGGTCATCAAAAGAACAAATAATCCAATAAAAATAATGGAGTACAGACCTAAACAGGGAACTCTCAACAGAGGAATCTAAAATGGCTGAAAGTCACTTAAGGAAATGTTCAACATCCTTAGTTATCAGAGAAATGCAAATCAAAACAACTCTGAGTTTCCATCTTACACTTGTAAGAATGGCCAAGATCAAAAACACTGATGACACCTTATGCTGGAGAGGTTGTAGTGTAAAGAGAACACTTCTGCACTGCTGGTGGGAATGCAAGCTGGTACAACGCCTTTGGATGTCAGCGTGGCGATTTCTCAGAAAATTAGGAAACAACCTTCCTCAAGACCCAGTAATACCACTTTTGGGTATATATCCAAAGGATGCTCTGTCATGCCACAAGGACATGTGCTCAACTATGTTCATAGCAGGATTGTTTGTCATAGCCAGAACCTGGAAACCACCTACATGCCCTTCAACCAAAGAATGGATAAGGAAAATATGGTACATTTACACAATGGAGTATTACACAGCAAGAAAAATTAATGGCATATCAAATTTTGCAGGCAAATGGATGAAACTAGAAGACATCATATTGAGTGAGGTAACCCAGTCACAGAAAGACAATTATCACATGTATTCACTCATAAGTTGTTTTTAAACATAAAGCAAAAAAAAATAGCCCACAAATCACAATCCCAGAGAAGCAGACAACTACAAGGACCCTAAGAGAGACATACATGGATCTAATCTACATGGGTAGTAGAAAAAGACAATATCTCCTGAGTAAATTAGGAGCATGGGGACCTTGGGAGAGGGTTGAAGGGTAGGGGAGAGGCAGGAAAGGGAGCAGAGAAATATGTAGAGCTCAATAAAAAAAGAAAAAATAAACTTGGAGGGAGGGAGGGAAGGAAGGAGAGAGAGACTCTAATGGGAGACGAATAGAGGGAGTCAGGTGTCCTCTATCATGGTTTACCCTGAACTAGAGGCTCATGTTTCCCATTGTGATATTTAAGTGGGCTTTGAGTTTTCAATAGCCCATGCCAGGTCCAGTCTTTCTTTCAGCTTGTGGATCTGCATGCAAAGTTCTCAGCTACTGCTACAGCACTGTAAATGGAGACTGCTCATTCATTTCCCACTGCTCAGACCCAAATAATCACACAGAAACTATATTGATTACAACAGTGTTAAGCCAACGTCTCAGACATATTTCTAACTAGATCTTACATCTTAAATTAACCCATTCCTATTCATTGGTGTATTGCCATGAGGCTGTGATTTACTGGTAAAGGTTCTGGGTATCTCTCTCCTTTGGCAGCTACATGGCTTTTCCTTGACTCCACCTACTTTCTTTCTATATCTATGTTTGGATGTCCTGCCTGACTTTACTCTGTTAAGCCATTGGCTGAAACAGTTTCTTTATTAACCAATGGTAATAAAACAGATTCACAGCATACAGGGGGGAAACCCACATCACAGCACAATGCTTTCATGCCTCCTGCCATGCTTCTTGATATGATAATCATGGAATAAACCTCTGAAAGTGTAAGCAAGCCCTACATTAAATGCTTTCTTTTTATAAGATTTGCCTTGGTCATGGTGTCACTTCATAGCAATAGAACAATATGACAACCTCTTTTTTTTTCTTTTTTTTCGTACATTGTTTTGTTTTATTGTTTCCATTCAAAAACATAATTAAAGAAATAAAATTTTTACCTTTCTTCCCCTTCTCCCGGTCCCCTCCCACTACCTCCCAACCCCTCCTCCCTCCCTCTTCTTCCTTGAAAGAGAGCATGGTGCCCTGCCCTGTTGGAAGTCCAAGGCCCACCCCCATCCCTCCTGGCCTAGGAAGGAGTGCATTCAAAAAGACTCGGTTCTCAAAAAGATAATACATGCAGAAGAGATAGGTCCTGGTGTCATTGTTGATGGGTTCTCCATCTGCCAACTTTCGCCGCCACATTAAGAGAGTCTGGTTTGATCATATGCTCATTCAGTCCCAGTCCAGGTGGATTGGTGCGCTCCCATTAGTTCA
>PVIU01019273.1:0-36796 GCA_004026605.1 Ondatra zibethicus
CCCCTCTCCTCTCCTCTCCTACCTTCTTCTCTGCTCCCCTCCCCTCCCTTCCCATCTCTTCTGTTCTTCTCTCCTCTGTTGTCTCTCCCTGTTTCTGTCTAACAGAATATTTACATGCAACCACTGGTCACTGCAATGACAGAAACCTTACAGGAGAGAATTCGATCAATCCCAGTAACTCTAATTAGTATCTATGGGTTTAGCTGTGTCAAGACAGCCCAGGAGAGGGCACAGCTGGTAGTACTAATTACAGTTAAGGGCTAAGCAATTAAAATAAAATGATCTGCCTCGTAGAGGCCAAAGCACAAGGACAGCAGAAAGCTAGTGATGTATATGTGGCACATTCAGGAGGTATTTCCTGGGAAGAGGAGAAAAGAGATCTAGGCATGCTTCCCTTGAGAGCACAGAGAAGTCAGAGAAACATGCTTATCAGATTGCAGGACTTGTCCGAGGTAGAGCTTCAGAATAAAGGGACGTAAACCTCTTTGAAGAATATGAATCATCAAATGCTTTTATAAGTTCCCTGCTGATACAGTTGTCTCTCTTCACATTTGACCTCATATTAGTTTGGACAAATATCTGCATTAAAATGTGAACAAATATTTACACTGAGTATCAGCACTAAGAATTAAGCAACAAGTTATAATTTATGTTTAAATGATTGTTTATTCGCTTTCTAAAAATCCACCCAAGTCATAAAACAGGTCACAAAAATTGAAAATAGTCTATTGCTCTGATTTCAAGATTTTGGCTAAATTGTATAATGGAATGAGTGAAATCCAGTATATCTTCATTAACTTAAAATATGTGTATTTCTAGTGATACGACCCAATAAAAATAATATTAGAAGCATTGCATAAAAGCCCTAAAACATGTTTTCAGCCTTATTCTAGATATTTCTTTTCTGGGAGTCTAGAATGGCCCTGATATAAATGGAAGGTCTCTCATATCCAAATCAACATATAATCATCAAGATACAATAAATAAATACATAACATTAAATTTACAATTGAGGCATCTGAGAAGATGGTTCGTGTTTACTCTTTGAGAGTGAGGACCAGAGTTAGGATCCCGAGAATCCACATAAATGTCTGTTGGAAATTGTGGCAGCCTTTTCCTCATAGGACTTGGGAGAGAGAGAGAGAGAGACAAGGTTGTCTGGGAGCAAAATGGCTAGCAAGAGTAGCCAAACTGGCCAAGCAGTGGTGGCTCACGCCTTTAACCCCAGCACTCAGGAGGCAGGCAGGTGAATCTCTGAGTTCAAGGTCAGCCTGGTATACAGAGGGAATTCCAGGATAGCCAAGACTGCACAGAGAAACCCTGTCTTGAAAAACAAAAACAACAAGCAAACCAAAAGAAAAGAAAAAAAAGTAGCCAAACTGTAAGTTCCAATTTCAGCAGGAGAACTTGCCTCAATTTATAAGGGAGAGAGAGATCAAGGAAGATACTCTATATCAACTTCTTGCCTTCACACACACACACACACACACACACACACACACACACCTGCATATATACCCACAAGCACACATGCACAAGCACACAAGCACACACACACATGCAAAAATATATTATTTTATTAAACACTAAGAATGGATTAGGTACTTTGCTGAATGACTTCCATGCACTATCAATTGTCTGCATAACACAAAATAAGATTTATGCTAACATTTTCTGGGAGTTAAAAAGGCCAAGTTTATAAGTTCAAAGTTGAGACTGGGTTCAATGCCACCTTGGTTGCAGCCATCATCTCACAGTGGCTTATCATGAGCCTTTGTGTTACAATATGTATTGAATGAATGAATGAAGAATGAATGAATGAATGAATGGATAAATGTTATACTGGGTACCTAACAATGATTAAGGGAGGGGAACTTCAAAGACAGTGGCTTCCAATTCCTGGCCAGAAAGAGAGTTTGGAAAGTAAAATCATCTAAGGTCAGATCCAAGTGATTAGCTAACAGAATAAGAGTCAAAAGCATTTCTGACTGTGTTTGTCAAGAACTCTAAACTGATGTTTTCCTTCACTGTTTGTGCACCCTTGGGAAAAGGGCTCATGACCAGACTACACTTGGAAGAAATCAAAGTCTTGGTCAGTGATGACCAGTAGGGACTACAGCCTAGAAGCAAAAGGAATGCCCATCTATATCATAGATTGGTAGTTGGAGGCTACTACTTTTAACTTAAGTTAGAGCTAAGCTGGGAACATACAGTTCAGCAAAAAGAAAGCCAGCAGAGGCCAAAGTTAATGCAGATTTAGGGATTTAGGAAGGAAGACAAAATCCAGGTTTTAGTGGATCTCCACACTAATTACCCTGCTGCTAAACTACCAAAACAAAGACTGGTCTGCATTAAATAAACTAGTTACAGAGGAAAAGAGTTCCTCCTCCTAGGTACATATGACCTAAAGGGTGAGGGGGCACTTTGCTGCCTTTTAAAACCTGGCCTATGTGATTTACTCATGTAAGCAATTTTGCTTCTTGTTGCTCTAATCAGTCCTCCAAGTTAGTGTCTGTATATCATTATAATAGAGCTATTCTACGCTGAATTCAATATGGTGACATGTTTATGACTCTTTTATTTACTTTAAAGAACATTATGGAAGGTGTGTTTATTTTGTAATGCTATTAGCAAAATGTACTGCCATAAATCTTAAGATAATTTCTTCCAATCGAGACAAGGTATGCAAAAGCTATAAAAGGGGAAACTGTACAAATCTGACTATGCTAACACATCTGGTACTATGTAAAAACTACCACAAATCAAATGAAAATTATTAAAAATGCAAAGGCAGTGCTTGTAAGACATGGACCACATAAAACATTGAAGAATTTACAAATTTATCTTGAAATAAAATACATAATCCAAATGAATAGAGAGTTAAAACAATTCACTCTTTGAAGAAGCAAAGTGATTGGTAAGTAGGTTTATTAAAGGGACTTCAACCACAGTAATGACCAAAGTGTACAAATTAAAATAACAGTGAGATGGCACAGTTTGTCCATTAAGCAATTTTTGACCAATAGTGTATAATAGAAGCAACAGAGGCTCTTAGCACAGCTACCCTTCAAAAGGATGCAGAGGTTAGAGCTGCGCCTATTTAAATACTGAGCCACTCTAGAGGTAGAACATGTGCTTTCCTCTAGTGGCAAGATTACCAAGAAAACTCCTCAGGAGGAGACACCAGCTAAACTTGTCTCTCAGTATTCCTACAAAAGTATCCAATATTTGAGTTAAGAAAATAACAAGATTCTTGTGCCCTCCAGACCCAGGCAAGTACCAACTGTGTATCTTAAATGACCTCATACACTGTGCACAAGAAAATTTGCCCAGGTAATACTGCCTGAATTTTGAGTCAATAAAAGTGGTTGCCAATATTCCCATTCTGTTTTTAAGTAGCTTGCACCAAAAAAAAAAAAACTTTAAAAGATCACAATAACTAGATAATGGTTAAACTAAGAATGTACTAAGAATATGTAAATTAAGAAAATCTTCTTCATGTATGTGAAATAAAATATGAAAAAGAAGCCAGAGGGAAATCCAGAATAAATCATGTCAATGTTAAGGAACAATTAAGATACAATAAAAAATGCTAACAGGATAACACCAACTTATATGAGGTGGAATTGAGTCCTTCATTTGTATTTGAGACTAGTTCAGTGACAATGTTTATGAGAACAATTTGGGTTCTCAAAATGGACAATAAATAGTAAGATGAGAAAGCATAGTAATCCCATTCCTAAGTAAATTCTTACATATACATCATGCATAATATTTCAAAATTTCTACACACATAATATACACAGTCATGGTATTAGTCACTGAAATAAAAACACAAGGCACTCTGGCCAGGGAAGTGGGTAGACTAAATACAGATCTTCACCTGTCCCTAAGCTCTTTCAAATCCAATCCAATCCTGCCCATTTTCACTCTCAGATCTATAGCAGACCATCTGTTGCAGCCTTTCCTCACCACCCCTGCCTCCATCCCCAGTGGACCTCACTGACCTTTCCCTCCTAATTTCCCTCACCCTACTTATTGCATTTTCCCATTCCCAATTCCAACAAGTTTCCTCTGAGAACCCACAGGCTACTCTTGCCACAAAAGTGGGTAAGCTATCTACAGATCCTTACCTATCCCTCCTCTCTTCCAAGTCCAATCTCTTATCCTCATGCCCACTTCTGCAGAAGATCACCTACTATGCTATTTCTCACTCTACCCCTATTCCAAGGACTCTAAGCAGATCCTGGTAGAACACCCTATGATCCACCCTCTTGCGGATCCTTTCTACATCACCCTCCCTCTTGTACAAACTCATTCCTACGTATCATCTCCCCTAAACACATTTTACCTGGAACCCCAGTAACCACACCAAGAAGAATTTCCTACCAGGCAACATATAGCACCACACTCTCTCAAGAACCAAAGAAGATAACAGAAGCCAAGGAACAAAACACCCAACAAAGACCAGATATCAGCACCTATAGTTGCAATCTTTGCAAACTAAGATGCTTAGACACCAGCTTTAAAACACAGTCAAAATAGCCAGGACAACATGTGTCCATGAAAGTTCAGCAACCCTACCCACAATAGACCCTATATAGTCTAACATAGCTGAAGCACAGGACATGGATCATAAAACAGCCTTCATGACGGTGGTAGACCTCCTTAAAGAGGAAAAGAGTAGATCCCTTAAGGAAATCCATGAAAACAAATAGTGAAAGGAAATGAAAACAACAGTTCAAGACCTGAAAGTGAAAACAGAATCAATGATGAAAACTCAAGCTGTGGGAAATCTAGAAACAAAAAGTTTAGGAACTCAGACTAGAACCTCTCCAACAGATACAAGAGATGGATGACATAAGCTTAGGCTTCTGAAGACATGATGGAATAAATGAATATCTCAGTAAAAGAAAGTGTTAAATCCTTAAAAAATAAATCAGGCACAAAAGATACAGGAAATCTGGGACACTATGGAAAGACCAAATCTAAAAATAATAGGAATGGAAGAAGTAGAAGAAATTAAACTCATAGGCCCAGAAGATCTCGTCATCAAAATCATAGAAGAAAATTTCCACAACCTAAAGAAGAAAATGCCTAACAAATTATAAGAAGAATAGAAAACACCAAGAGATGAAGTAGAAAAGAAAGTCCTCTCAGCATATAATACTCAAAGCACAAAATGCAAAGAACAACAACAACAGAAAATATTAAGAGCTACAAGGAAAAAGACCAAGTAACATATAAAGGCAGGCAGATTAGAATAACACTGGATATCTCAGTGGAATCTGCAACAATGCGAAGGGCCTGAAGAGATGGTATACAGCCTCTAAGAGACCACAAGTATTAGCCTAGACTAGTAAACCCAGCAAAAGTTTCTATCACAGTAGATAAACAATAAGATATTCCATGATGAAACCAAATTTAAACAATAACTACCTACAAATTCAACCCTACAGAACACACTAAAAAGAACACTCCAACCTAAAAAGGTTAGTCAAACCAAAGAAAAAACAAGGAACAAATAGTCCCAGATCAGAAACTCAAAAGAGGGGAAAGACACACACACCACCACCACAACAACAATTAATGAGAATTAACAAATATTGCTCATTAATATCTCTCAACCTCAATGATCTCAGTCTCCCAATAAAAAGACACAGACTAATAGAATGGATTTGAAAATATAATCCATTCTTCTGCTACATCCAAGAACCACACCTTAATGTGTGTGATATATATCAAGGAATGATATAACATCAAGGACAAAGGAAAGAAAAGGATATTGCAAGAGAATAGACTGGTGGCTCATCTGGCCAATTTAATATCTGACAGAATAGATTTCAAACCAAAACTAATCAGTAGAAAAAGTGGGAAAAATTATATATTCAACAAAAGAAAAATCCTCCAATTTTCCACATGGCAATTCTTCACGCCTATGCACCAAAAACCAGCAGACCCCAAGTTCATTAAAAGAAACAATAACTACAGCTTAAATCACATATTGACACAATAATAGTAGGAGACTTCACTCCCCAACTCTCACCAATAAATAGGTCATGCAGACCAATAAGAAAAGCTAAACAGAGAATTGCTGAAGCTGCCTAACATTGTAAGTCAAATAGACCTTACAGAACATTTCACCCACACAAATTGTGTACCTTTTCCCCCACCTCATGGAACTTCCTCAAAAATTGACCATATACCCAGACACAAAGCAAGTCCAACAGATACAGGAAAGTTGAAATAACATGTTGTATTTTATTTGGCTAGAATTAATTAAACCTGGATATCATCAACAACAGAAGCAACAGAAAGCTTATAAACATATAGAAACTGAATAATTCTCTAATGAAAGAAAAAATGGATAAAGGTAGAAATTAATACTCAAACTAAAAACTTTATAGAATTGAATGAAAATTATTACATAACATATCCAAAGTCATGTTATACAATGAAGGAGGTTCTAAAAGGTAACTTCACAGTACTAAGTGCCTACACAAAAAAGTCAGAGATTTCATACTAGTAACATACTAGCACACCTAAAAGCTCTAGAAGATAAAAAAGAAATGACACCCAAGAGAAGTAGCTGGCAAGAAATAATCACACTTAGGCTGAAAACCAGAAAATAGAAACAAAGAAACAAACACAACGAATCAATGAAACAAAGAATTGGTTCTTTTAGAAAACCCATAAGATTGAAATAAAAAGTGGAGGAAAATACCCAAGTTAAAAAATTAGAAATGAAAAGGGGTAATAACATACACCAAGGAATTCCTGAGAATCATAAGGAAATATTTTTTGAAAACTTGTATTTTACCAAATTGGAAACTCTAAAAGAAATGATAATTTACTCAAAAACACATACCACTTACCAAAGTTGAAACAAGATCAGACAAGCATTTTAAGCAGACCTATATCCCCTAATGAAATTGCAGCAGCCAATAAAAGCATCCCAACCAGTCCACCAGCAGAACTACACTCCTCCGTGCTATCTGCCCCCAGGACCCTTCCCCAAGCCCTTTGTACCACATACCCGGCCCCTTTTCTGCCTCTGATCCCTAGAAGACTTCCACCAAGCAGGCCCAGGCCATATAGATGAGTGACTTGTCTGCCAGCAGAACTGTACCCCTCCCTGGATTCTGTCCCCAGTGACCCTTCCTCAGGCCCATGACATCCCAACTAGTCCCTGACCCTGATGTTTCAGGGACCTTCCATGAACCCCAGCTTACTTTAGCCACTAAGGCACAGACCCCACCAGCCACAACCAGTGAGTGACACTCCTGTCCTGTAGCCTGCTCCCTCCCATGTAGCACAAGCAAAAATGCTGGGCCCTGCTCCCAACTCCAGAAGAGTCCTAGTACTCTGACGCAGCCCTCAACAGCAGGTGAGTGACCCCCCTACCAACTGTGCTGCTTCCACTCACTGGATCATGCTCCCCCAGGAACCACACTGTTCCCCAACCCCTCCCACATCCTCCTCCTCCCAATAGTCATCCCTTCCCTAGAACTCTAGCATAGTCCATAGGGCCAGCCACAGTCTACACCCCAATTGGAAGAAGAACCCAAGCATCCCCACAGGTAGTCAGGCTGGGCCCAGGTCCCCAAGAAGAAGACTCCGGCTTTACTGGAGGCCAGGCAAAGAGAATTATAAACCAATCTCTCTCATGAACATTGATGCAAAAAGTGCTCAATTAAATACTGGCAAACAAAATCCAAGAACTCATCTAAAATATCATCCGCATGATCAAGAGGTGGATGACCTTTATGACCTTCATCCCAGAGATGCAGAGATCGTTCATCAGGCAAAATGCTGTCGACATGATCCACCATAAAAACAAAGAGAAAAAAAATGACATGATCATCTCATTAGATGCTGATAAAGCCTTTCACAAAATTCAGCACCGCTTCATGATAAAATTATTAGAGAGATCAGGGATACAAGGAATATATAAATATAAAAAGAACAATATACAGCAAGCCAACACTAAATTAAACAGAGAGAAACTCATATAAATTATACTATAGTAAAGGACAAGACAAGGCTTTCTACTCTCTGCATATCTATTCAATATAGTACTTGAAGTTCTAGCTAGAGCAATAAGACAACAAAGGGAGAACAAGGGAATACGAATTGGAAAGGAAAAAGTCAAACTATTGCTACTTTCAGATGACATGATACTATATATAAACAACCCTAAATGTGCTACCAGGATACTTCTACAGCTCATAAACACCTTTAACAAAGTAGTTGGATAGAAGATCAGATAAAAACAATCAGTAACCCTCTTCTATACAAACAATAAAAGGGTTGAGAAAGAAATCAGTGAAACAACACCCTTCATAATAACAAACAATACAAAATATCTTGGGGAAACTCTAACCAAACAAGTGAAAGGCCTGTATGACAAGAACGTCAAGTCTTTGAAGAAAGAATTTGGAAAAGATATCATAAGATGAAAAGATATCTCAGGGATATGTGGGATTAACATAATATATATAGCCATTTTACCAAAAGCAAGCTACAGATTCTATGCAATCCCTATCAGAATCCCAACCCAATTCTTCACAGACTTTGAAAGAATAATACTCAACTTCATATGGAAAAGCAATAAACCCAAGACACCTAAAATAATACTGTATAATAAAAGAACTGCAAGAGGTATCACTATCCTTGATCTTAAGCTCTACTATAGAGCTATAGTAATTAAGAACAGAATGGTATTGGCATCAAAATCAACAGGAGGATCAATGAAATAGATTGAAAGCTCATACATAAATCCACACACCTATGGACACCTGATTTTTGATTTAAAAAAAGCCAAAATTTGCAACTGAAAAAAGTAATCATCTTCAACTAATGATGTTGATATAAATTATTGTCAGCATGTAGGAGAATGAAAATTGATCCATATATATCACCCTTCATGAAACTCAAGTCCAAGTGGATCAAAGATGAAAGACCTCAACATAAATCCAGTTGCACTCAACCTGATAAAAAAGAAAGTGAGAAACAGCCTTGAAAACAGTGGCACAGGAGATAACTTTATGAACAAAACACCAGTAGCATAGACAGCAATTCTGAGATCAGCAATTAATAAACAAGACCTCCTGAAACTGAAAAGCTTCTATAAAAGAAAGGACATGGTCAATAGGATAAAACAGAAGCCTACAGAATGGGAAAATAACTTCAACAACCACATCTGATAGAGGGTTGATTTGCAAAATATATAAAGAAGTCAATAAACTAGACATCAAAGAATAATACACAAATTTAAAATGAACAGAGAATTCTCAACAGAATAATCTCAAATAGCAGAGAAAATATAAAGAAATATTCAACACCTTAGCCAACAGGAAAGTACAAATCAAAATGACTCTGAGATCCCATCTTACACCTGTCAGAATGACTCAGATCAAAAATATAAATGATAGTTTGTGCTAGAGAGGATGTGGAGCAAGAAGGACACTCTTCCATTGATGGTGGGAATATTGACTTGTACTACTACTTTAGACATCAATATGATGACTTTTCAGTGAAGCATGGAACCAATCTACCTCAAGACCCACCTACAGTTTTGGGTATATATTCATGGATGTTCAGTCATACTACAACGACACTGCTCAATTATTTTAATAGCAGCTTTATTTGCAATAGCCAGAACCTGAAAACAAACTAGATATTTCTCAACCTAAAGATAGATTTTTAAAAAATGTGGCACATTTATTGCTCAGCTGCTAAAAATAATGCCATTGGAAATTTGAAGGCAAATGGTTGGAACTAGAAAAACTTATTCAGAGTGAAGTAATCCATACCCAGAAAGACAAAGATGGTATGTACTCACTCATAAGTGAATATTAACTGTAGAGTAAAGGATAACCATGCTACAATCCACAGACCCAGAAAGAACAGATAACAAGGAGGGCCCAAGGGGGGGATCCTTGAATCTTCCCTCAAATGGGAAAATAAAAGAGATCGCCTGGGTGGACTGGGGGCTGGTGTGGATGGGAACTTGGAGGATCAGTTTGGGGTGTCATTGGTGGGGGAGAGTAATGAAAGAGATTACTATAAAGGGGTGGCATTTTAGAATCAGGTAGAAACCTGATGCAAGGGAAACTCCTGCTAATCTACAATGATAACCCCAGCTAAGTCTCCCAGCAATAGTGGATACTTAGCATGAACTTCCCATCTCCTGTAATCAGATTGATGACTACCCCAATTGTCAACAGGGAGCCTTCATCCAATAACTGATAGAATCAAATGCAGAAATGCACAGCCAAACATCAGGTTCAGCCTGCATTGGACCAACCTAGACTCTCTACCTATATGTGACAGTTGTATAGCTTGGTCTACTTGTAAGACTCCTAACAATGGAAGCAAGGTCTATCCCTATGGCTATGGCTGGCTTTTGAGATCTTACTCCTCATACTGTATTGCCTTTTTGAGCCTTAGTATAAAGGGAGGTGCTTAGTCTTACTGAAACTTTATATGCCATTTGTTGATACCTATGGGAGGCCTACCCTTTCTGAACAGAAACAAAGGAGTAAATTGAGGGTGGTAGTGTAGGGAAGGTAGAAGGAGGAATGGGAAGTTAGGAGGGAGGAGAACCTGCAGAAAGGATGTAAAATAAGTAAATAAGTTTAGATTCCCCACCCAACAGTGACCACAGGACCCATTGAACCCACCTGCACTGGGAGGGACACATGAGTGTCTGATACTCAGGCTGGAGAGCCCTGTTCTCTAGGACCTAGCCCCCACCCATAACACCCCAGCAATCAGGTAACAACATCCTATACCGCTAACCATCCATCACTACATACAATAGCCACCACTGGATCCAATGCCCTCACCTCCACCTCGAGGAATAGGGAGAGTAACCCTCAGAGCCAGAGGCTTGAACTGTACCCAAAGGAAGAGGCCCCAACTGCACCTGAAGGCAGAGGGACCACCTAAGCTACAGATCCACCTGTACCATTTTGAGGATGAGATGAGTAGACATAGTATAAGAATACATTCAACAGCATAAAGACCAATATGGCAGCACAATAAACTAGTGATTCTACAACAGCAAGACCTGAACATCCCAGTGAAGAGGAAGCAGAAGAAAACAACCTTTAAAATAACTGCACAAAGTTGATAGAGGCCCTTAAAGAAGAAATGAAAATTTCTCCTAAGGAAATTGAGGAAAAGACCAAAAAATGGAGGAAATCAATGAATATTTTAAAGAAAATCAAGAACTCCCCCCTGCAAGAGAACAATCAAACAATAAAGGAAACAATTCAAGACTTGAAAATTCAATAGAGGCAATAAAGAAACACAAAACAAGGGAAATCTAAAAATAGAAAATCTGGGTAAATGAACAAGAACTGCAGATATCAGTATAGCCAACAGCATGTAAGAGATGGAAGAGATAATCTCAGGCATTGAACAATAGAGGAAACAGTTTCATCAGTCAAATAAAGTGTTAAATTCATCAAATTCTTAACACAGAATATCCAAAAATTCTGGGACACTACGGAAAAACCAACCCTAAGAATAATAGGAATAGAAGAATAAGAATTCTAGATCAAAGGTACAGAAAATATATTCAACAAAATCATAGAAGAAAACTTTCCCAATTTAAAGAAGGATGTGTCTATGAAGGTACAAAAACCCTACAGAATACCAAATAGACTAGATCCCCCCAAAAGTCTCCTTGCCATAAACACTAAACATACAGAACAAAGAAAAAATACTATGAAAAGGAAAAAGGCCAAATAACATATAAAGGTATCAGAATTATACCCCACTATTCAATGGAAACTCTGAAAGTCAGAGGTTCCTGGACAGATGTTCTGCAGACACTAAGAGACCACAGATGCCAACCCAGAGTACTGTACCCAACAAAGTTCTAAATCACCATAGACAGTGAAAACAAGATATTCCATAACAAAACCAGATTTAAATAATAGCTATTCATAAATCCAGCCTAACAAAAAATACTAGAAGAAAAACTCCTACCCAAGGAAGTTAGCTGTGCCCACAAAACACAGACAACAGATAACCTCACACAAGCAAACCCCAAAGAAGAGAAACACACAAATACTACCACCACCACCAACAAAACCAAATATAACAGGAGTTAACAATACTGATCATCAATATCTCTTAATATCAATGGTCTCAATTCACCTATAAAAAGACACAGGCTATCGGAATGGATACAAAAGCAGGACCCATCCATCTGCTGCATACAAGAAACACGTCTCATCCTCAAAGACAGAAATTACCTCAGAGTAAAGGGTTAGGAAAAATTTTCCAAGAAAATGGACCTAAGAAACAAGCAGATGTAGCTATCCTAATATCTAATAAAATAGACTTTAAACTAAAATCAATCAAAAGAGATGGAGAACATTTCACGTTCATTATAGGAAAGTTCATCAAGGTGAAGTCTCAATTCTTAACATTTATGCCCCAAATACAAAGGAACACATAATTATTAAAGTAAATTTACTAAAGCTTAAATCACACATTAAACCCCACATACAAATATTGGGAGACTTCTACATGCCACTTTCTTTTTGGACAGGTCTATCAGATAGAAACTTAACAGAGAAACAAGGGAACTAACAGATATCATGACTCAAATGGACTTAACAGACATCTATAGAACATTCCACACAAAACCAAAAGAATATACCTACTTCTCAGCACCTCATGTAAACTTTTCTAAAATTGACCACATACTTGGTAACAAAGCAAGCCTCAACAAATAAAAAGAAAAATGGAATAACCCTCTGTATCTTACTGGATCACCATGGCTTAAAGTTAGAATTTGACAACAACACTAATTGCAGAAAGCCTATAAACTGATGGAAGTTCAACAATGCTCAACTAAATCATCACTGGGTCTAAAAAGAAATAAATTAAAGACTTCCTTGGATTCAAAGAAAATGAAAGCACAGTATACTCATACACATGGGACACTATGAAAGCAGTGCTAAAAAGAAAGTTTATGGTACTAAGTGTTTACGTAAGGAATGTGGAGAAATCTCACACTGGTAACTTAACAACACATCTGAAAGATCTAGAACTAAAAGAAGCAAACTCACCTTGGAGGAGTAGACAACAGGAAATAATCAAAGTGATGGCTAAAATAAAAAAAATAGAAACAAAAAGAACAATACAAAGAATCAGTGAAATGAAGAGTTGGTTCTTTGAGAAAATCAGCAAGATAGACAAACACTTGTCCAAACTAACCAAAAGACAGAGAGAGAATATCCAAATTAACAAAATCAGCAGTGAAAAGGGAGACATAAAAACAGATACTGAGGAATCCAGAGAATCATTAGGTCATACTTTGAAAACCTGAACTTCACAAAGTTGAAAAACTTAAAAGAAATGGACAATTTCCTTAATAGGTACCACATATCAACATTAAGTCAAGATCAGATAAACAGTTTAAATATACCTATATTCCCCAAAGAAATAAAAGTTGTCATCAAAATCTCCCAACCAAAAAAAGTCCCAGAGGGAGACATTTTAGGCACAGAACTCTGCCAGAATTTCAAAGAAGAGCTAATACCAATATTCCTCAAGTTGCTCCACAAAATAGAAACAGAAGGAACATTGCCAAACTCCATTTGTGTGGCTACAGTTACCCTGAGGCCCAAACCATTCAAACATACAACAAAGAAAGAGAACTACAGACTGATCTACCTCAAGAACATTGATGCAATGTACTCAATAAAATACTGGCAAACCAAATCCAAGAACACACACAAAAAAATCACCCACCCAGAGATGCAGGGATGATTCAACAAATGAAAATCTGTCAGCATAATCCACCATATGTATAAACTGAAAGAAAAACCATATGACTTTCTCATTAGTTGCTGAAAAGGTCTTTGACAAAATCCAACACTTCATGATAAAGGTATTGGAGTGATCAGGGATACAAGTAATATATCCAAACATAATAAAGACAATATATACCAAGCCAACAGCCAACATCAAACTAAATGGAGAGAGACTCAAAGCAACCCCTTAAAATCAGGAATAAGACAAGGCTGTTAAATATCTCTATATCTATCCAATATAGTACTCAAAGTTCTAGCTAGAGAAATAAGTCAACAAAAGGAGATCAAGGGAATAAAAAATTGTAAGAGAAGTCAAAGATTCACTATTTGCAGGTGTTATAATAGCATGAAGTTACCTAAAAAATTCTACTGGGCAACTCCTATAGCTGAAAAACAGCCTTAGTAATCTGGCAGGATACAAAATTAAAACACACAAAATAATCAGTAGCCCTCCTATATACAAATAATAAAAGGGCTGATAAAAAAATCAGAGAAACATCACCCTTTACAGTATCCACAAATAACATAAACTATCTTGGGGTAACACTACCAAATAAATGACAGTCCTGTACAACAAGAACTTTAAGTCTTTGAAGAAAGAAATTGAAGAAGATACCCGAACATGGAGAGATCTCCCATGATCTTGGATAGGTAGGCTTAACATAGTAAAAATGGAAATCTTACCAAAAACAATCTAGAGATTTAATGAAAACTCCATCAAAATCCCAAAACAATTCTTCACAGACCTCCAAAGAACACTACTCAACTTTATATGGAAAAAAAAAAAACAGGATAGCCAAAACAATCTTATACAATAAAGGAACTTTCAGAAGCATCACCATCCTTGACTTCAAGGTCTACTATAGAGCTATAGTAATAAAAACTGGCTTGGTATTGGCATAAATACACACAAGTGAATCAATGGAATTGAATTGAAGACACTGATACCAATCCACATACCTATGAAGACCTGATTTTTGGTAAAGAACCCAAAATTTTACAATGGAAAAAAGAAAACATCTTCAAATGGTGCTGGCATAACTAGATGTCAAGTGTGGAGGAATGAAAATAAATTCATATGTATTCCCATGCACAAAAATCAAGTCCAAGTAGATCAAAGACCTCAACATAAATTCAGTTACAGAGAACCTGATAGATGAGAACATGGGAAGTAGCTTAATGTATTGGCACATGAGACCACTTCCTAATATAACACCAGCAGCACAGATCCTAAGAGCAACAATCAACAAATGGACCTTCTGAAACTGAGAAGCTTCTGTAAGGAAAATGATATGGTCAATAAGACAAAAACAGCACCCTACAGATTGGAAAAAGATCTTCATCAACCCCACATCTAACAGAGGGCTGATCTCCAAAATATATAAAGAAACAAGACACCAAAAATACCAAATAATCTAATTTTAAAAAAGGAGTAGAGATCTAACCAGAAAATTCTTAACAGAAGAAGCTCAAATTGTCAAAAAAAATTGAGGAATTGCTCAACATCCTTAACCATCAGAGAAATGCAAATCAAAAAGACTCTTACACCTATAAGATTGGCTAAGAAACAAATCACTGAGGACAGCTTATGCTAGAGAGGATGAAGAGTAAGGGGAACACTCCTCCATTGCTGATGGGATTACAAATTTATACAACCACTACAACCACTTTGGAAATCAGTGTGGTGGCTTCTTAGAAAATTGGGAATCAATCTACCACAAGAATCGGCAATATCATTCTTGGGCATATACCCAAAAAACGCAGATTCATACACAAAGATATTTGCTCAATTATTTCCACAGCAGCATTATTTGTAATAACAAGAACCTAGACACAACCTAGATGCCCATCAACCAAAGAATGGATAAAGAAAAATGTGTTACACTTATACAATGAAGATAAGGAGAAAATAAATGATATCTTGAAATTTTCAGGCAAATGGATGGAACTGTCAAAGAAGAGTTAATGCCAGTACTTCTCAAATTATTTCACAAAACAGGAGCAAAGGGAGCATTGCGAAATTCATTTTATGAGGCCACAGTTACTCTGATTCTCAAACAACATAAAGACCCAACAAAGAAAGTGAATTACAGGCCAATTTCATTTATGAACATAGATGCAAAAGTTCTCAACAAATACTCACAAACTGAATCCAAGAACATATTAAAAAGATCATCCACCATTTTCAAGTATGCTTCATCCCAGAGATGCAGGAATGATTTAATATAAGTAACCTGATAAATGCAAGCCACCATAGTTAAATAGATGTTGATCTCATTATGTGCAGAAAAGGCCTGTGACAGAATTCAACTCCATCTCATGTTGAAAGTCCTGGAGAAATTAGTGATGTAAGGGATATACCTTAACAGAATAGAGGCAGTTTACAGTAAACCAATAGTCAACATCAGCTGAAATGGAGAGAAACTCCAAGAAATTCCACTAAAATCAGGAACAAGACAAGGCTGTTCACTCTCTTAGTCTCTATTCAGTATAGTCCTATAAGACAAATGAAAGCGATCGAAGGGAAACAAATTGGAAAGGAAGAAGTCAAATACTATATTTGCAGATGTTGTGACAGTATATATAAGAGTCCCTAGAATTTCCACATGGAAAATCACAAAAATCAATAGCCTTCCTATATACAGATGACAAAAAGACTTCCTATATACAGATGACAAACAGACTGAAAAATAAGTAAGGTGAGCAACACCTTTCACCATACTCTCAAAGAATATAAAATATATTGAAGTAACTCTAACCAAGCAAATAAAAGCCTTGTATGATAAAAAATAAGACCCTAAAGAAAGAAAGTGGAGAAGATATCAGGAGACAAAAAGATCTCCTGTGCTCATGGATTAACATGATTATGTCATAAAAATGGCTATCCCACCAAGAAAATCTACAGATTCAATGCAATCCAAATCAAATTCCAGCACAATTCTTCACAGACCTTGAAATGAAAATTTTCAGTTTTATATGGAAACAAACAACAAAAACAAAAACCAGGATACCTACAAAAAAAATAATGAAAGAATTGCTGGATATATCACAATTTCTCACCTCAAATAAAAACAACATGGTATTGGCACAAAAACAGATGTGTTAATCAATGTATTCAAACTGAAGATCCAGACACAAATACACCTATAAACATCCTTTCTATTTATTACTTTATAAAACCAGAAATACACACTGGGGAAAGATAACATCTTCAACAAATGGTATTGATCAAAAGGATGGCTTTATGTAAAAGAATCCAAGTGGATTCTTAATTATCACCCCACACAAAAATCCTTTCCTAATGGATTAAAGATATCAACATAATACTAAATATGCTGAAACGGGTATAAGAGAATTTGGGGAATAGCCTATAACTCATTGGGACAGGAGAAGACTTTCTGAAAAGGATGTAGTCAACATAGGCGCTAAGATCAGCAATAATAAATTGGACCTCATGAAGCTGAAAAGTTTCTGTAAGGCAAAGGACATCATTATTTGGACAGCATATAAAATGAAAAAAACATTTGTGCCAACTACTCATCCTATAGAGGGCTAATATCTAAAATGTTTATAGAACCCCCAAAAAATAGATATCAAGAAAACAACTCAATTAAAAATGATGTAGAGATCTAAAGAATTCTCAAAGGAGCAGTTTCAAATATCTGAGAAACATGTAAAGAAAGAAATGCTGAACATATTTAGTCATCAGGGAAAAGAAAATCAAAACAACTTTGAGGTTTCATTTTATAGCTATCAGAATGGCTAAGATCAATATAACAAACGGCAGTCATTGCTGGAGAAGAAATGGAGTGAGGGAAACACCCATTCATTGTTGGTAGGTGTGCAAACTTGTTTAGCCTCTATAGAAATTAGTGTGCTGATCCCTCAGGAAGATAGTAATCTATTAGCCTCAAGACCCAGCTATCCCACTCTCAGGCATATACCAAAGAATGCTTCAACCTACCTCAGAGACACTTGCTCAACCATTCTCATTGATGCTCTATTCATAATAGCCAGAAATTGGAAATAACCTAGATGCCACTCAAGAGATGAATGGATGAAGAAAATATGGTACATTTACTCAACAGAATTTTACACAATTGTTAAAAATAAATGAAGTCACAAAATTTACAGGCAAATCAATAGAACCAGAAAAACTCACGCTAGGTGAAGTAACCCAGATCCAGAAAGACAAATATGATGTGTATTATCTTATATATGTTTGTTATCTAGAAGATCACTGATAACTATAACATGACCCCAAACTTTGGCACAACTGTCTCCAGGATGAAAGTTCCAGTCAAGCCATAAGGGAAAACAAATACTTAATCCATCAAAATCCGTAGTTCTGGGAAAGTTTTTAATTTTGCTTTTTTTTTTTTGGATTTGGTAGTTCTGCTTCTGGCTAGCTGTTCTTGCTGATTGAAGTATGTCAACCCAGGATATAAGTTTTGTTGTTTGTTTACTTGTTTGTTTGTTTTCTTATACTTAAAGTCTCACCCTGATAAAGGGTTGAGGCTATTCTGGGATCACAAACACCCAGTATAGTCATCTAGCCAGCTAATAGACTTTAATTGGCTTGAACTCATGTCTGAGTAGTCTTCTCTGGCGGATGTCTCACAATAATAACCAAGCTACAATCCAAAGATCCACAAGAGATTAAGAGATTAGATATAGAGTAAGGAACTGGTGGGGGCAGATAGGTCTCCCTAGGAAAGGGAAAAGAAATAGATAGCTATAGATGGATTGGGAGAGGAGAATGAGTAGATTAAATGGGGGGGGGAGATGAAAGGGAGATGAAGGAGAGATTACAGGGAGAGACAGCTAAATTAAGCGCCATTTGGGAGGTAGTATGGATACCTAATACAGTAGAAGCTTGATTTTATATATATGAAATCATCAAATAATGGGGGAAATAGAACCTGAATAGGTCATCTCTTCACAACAAATAAAGCTTCAAATACCAGGCTTGAGTTGTTGGCCGAAGGGAATTCAATGGGAACATCCAACAAAGCCTGACTGTTGCCAAGACTACAGTATGCTCTCCACAAACTGATGGTAAGGTTCCCATTGCTAAAGATAATACCTACACAACTCATTGAACATGGAGAAGTTGGGTTGGTGCCTATATAGAGCCTTCACTCTTATATTCCAGTGTCTTTGATAAGAAAAGTACTCTGCTTGCTACCAAAGAGAAATGGAAACACCAATGTAGTCACAAATTAATTGAGCTAATTAATTTGCCACCTGCAAGATATGCTAAGGAAATGGTGGCGTAAAACTTGTCTGAGCATCCAACAAATACCGGATTTGACTTAAAGCCCACTCCACAAGATGGAACTTATACCAGACACTACTTGGATATTCAGGAACTTGAGATTAGATAGCTCATGGATCTGGGGTAAGGTCAAATACTACTATTCCTTAAAAATAGCAATGAAATGACTTTTAATAACATTTCACTATAGTCATCGGACAGTTCCTTGCTCAATCAACATCCAGGAAACTTTCTTCTGCACCCTATGGGAACAAATACAGAGATCCACACCAGACACCGCACGGAGAGTGAGAGATCTTGGACCATTCAGCTCTTAACTGGGTTTCTCTATTAAAGAAAGCCCCTCAGGGCTCAAGGAATCCTGCAACATAGAATTCAGAAAAGTGTAAAAGCCAGAGGGGATTGGGGCACCAAGATTACAGAGCCCGCTAAATCAGTGTGATCTTGGTGTGGGAGAATTGTCTGTATTCTGTCAATCATGATTTAAATAAATGCTGATTGGCCATTAGCCAGGCAGGAAGTATAGGCGGGAAAACCAGACAGGAAGTAGAGGTGGGGCCATGAGAACAGGAGAATTCTGGGAAGCAGGAAGCTCTCTCGGCACTCCTGCCCAGACTACCAAAGAAGCAGGATGTGAGCTGCCCCACTGAGAAAGGTACTGAGCCATATGGCTAACATAGATAACAATAATGCGCTATATAAGCTGTAAGAGCTAGTAGGAAACCTGAGCTAATGGGCCAATCAGTTTATAACCTTACATAGACTCTGTGTGATTTTCTCTGGGACTAAAAGGCTGTGGGGACCGGGCAGGACATAAACCAACAAGCAGGCCTACATACTACATGATCCAAGCTCATTTGAACTTACAGAGATTGAAACAGCAAGAATAGGGCCTATACATGTCTGCACCAGGTCCTGAGCATAGATTTTATGACTTCCAGTTTAGTGTTTTTATGGAATTTCTCAGTGTGTGAGCAAGTCAGTTTCTGTTTCTTGTGCCCTCTTTTGGAAACTTTTCCTTCTGTTTGTTTGTTTTTCCAATTCCAATGTGTTAGTTCTTACTTTATTTCATTATATTTATTATGTTTTATTATTGAAAAAAGAAAATAGACAACTTTGCAACTACCTCTGACTTAGTAATGATCATAACTATACATGCTTGTAAGTTACAGAGGACTGTTTGATACGTGCATGCAATATGTACTAATAAAGTAGAGAAATTAGTATTTCTAGGTCCTTAGACATTTGTAATATTTTGGGGGGGAATCTTTAAACTTGTGCTCTTCTAATGCTTTGTAGATGCCATAATGAATTGTTGCCAAGTAATAAAACACAAGCAGCTCAAAGGTTACAGGCAGAACAGATTTATTGATTATAACCATATATATTGTGATGAGCAAATTCCAGGCAAGTGAGAAATTTTCAGCAGATTACTTAATTACTCTTCTGTGTCTACGAGTTCCACATATGGGTATTTAACTATTATGAATCACATGTATTTGAGAAATTAGGCAAGGTGACTCATACTTATAATTCCAGCACTTGAGATACCAAGAAACAGGGACTTCCACAAGTTTGAAACCACTCTGCACTGCATAGTGAACTTCAGGGAGCTGGAGTTAAGGGACAAAACCATGTCTATAAACAAAAGTAAAATCACTGCCTCTCTACTGACTGTAAAAGACAAGCTGCACAGGAAATAAACCACAAACTACACATCTTTTCCTTGTGATTTTTTTGACAAAGTATAATATTTATTTACAGAACATTTGCATGTACTGGGTATTGTACAAAATCTATAGATAGTTTAAAATATATGGGAGGAAGTCATAGATTGCATATAAATAGTACAGAGTTTTCTACCAAGTGAAGTACATCATACATGTGTCTAACTGTATAAAAGATTTATGTGTGAATATTTGTGTATAAGATGAAAGATGACAGAAGTAGTAATAATTCTCTTTGTTTGAGGCATCCATGTTCTTAATGCTTTGCAAACTGCAGAGAGGCATGTCAGTGAACAGGAGATTCATTTTCAAGGAGAGAGCCTCTCATAGTGTATTCAGCTATTGAAGCAACAACTGAAGTGGAGGTCAAATTTCAGAAGACTGAGGTTAGGAGTTTACTTTTATCCATATATTCTATTACCTATACACTATTTTTTACTTTTAAAATGAGATTTTCCCCCTGAAACTTGAAATAGAAAAGTGGAAACAAGATCCAATTATTATCATTCTTTCTTCCAGATGTAAGACCAAATTGGAGTTCCTAATGCTATTTGGGAGGATGCAAGATGGGCAGCTATTTCCTGGGGGTGGGTAAGAGATAGGGAGAAATCCTGACATTTACACCATTAGAATGAAGTAAGCCCTAGGCTCTACATAAGCAGGTCACACTTCACAAGATCACAGCTAAAAGAACATTGATCAAACATCCACAGGGTTTTTCACAGAAAACTAAAGACTGTCTTTATGAGAAAATGAGGATTTATGAACTTGAACTCAAGACTGTGAAATCTATAATGAGGGTATGGGATTCCCTGCAGGTGTCATATAGGGAAGCAAACCCCACAAAGAGATAAGAATAATAACCCAGTGTAGAAACTGCTTGGCCTGATAGGGAAGAACTTAGGTAGGTGGAAAAGACAAAACTAAATTCTGGGAAGAGGAAAGCTTGGTCCACAGTTGTTGTGACCCATCCACTGAAGAAGGAAGATGTGACTGCCTCGCTGAATAAGGTACCAGGCCACATGTCTAACATATACTAGAATAATGGGCTAATATATGTTATAAGAGTTAATAAGAAGCCTGAGCTAATGGGCCAATCAGTTTATAACTAATGTAGACCTCTGTGTGATTTCTTTGGGACATAACGACTGAGGGACCAGAGCAAGACAGAAAACTCAGTCAACATCCACTTTCAGTTTTCTGGGTAGAATGCAGGTATTTGACTTGTATCTTCTTCATTGAGGAGACATCCCTGTGTGATTAACATTCATGGTTCTCTTAGTCTTTCCCTGTGTGCACAAGGACCCCTGTGTCCCCAACATAATGGCACATGGGGGGATAGCAGTGTAGGATTTCCGAATCCCATTTCCAAATGTGTTGGGATGCAAATGTAAAAGAATTATACAGTGGTTTCTTTACATGTTGACTTAAGGTCAGAATCTTCATGTCCCATATATTATAGTGAGCCTAACTGCATGTATATTATACCCACTAGCTTTAGTCTATTTGAGTTCTGGAGTTTATTGAACCATAAGCCCATTGCTGTCTTGATCAGCTGCAAATCATCTGCATGATTTGAACAAGAGAAAATAATAACCTGCATGTCTTTGTCTCCTCAGAACAGAGAAGTAGGAGCATGAGTCTAAGATGGTCTTCACTTTACCGGCAACAGTATGCCGTATCTAACATCTGTAAATCATTGGTAACATATGCCAGTGTCAATGGGAACTCATTCTTCGAGACTTAAGATCTCAGACAGATAGAGCAATAACTTGATCCACACATGTCTCAAAATATCTTTCTATCCACAGCAAACTCCGTGAGCCAGTCCAGGCAACCCCAGCTCTAGCTGGGGCCACTCGCCCTCATCTCTGGTATTGCCCTCAGCTTCCCTAATTGTTACTTATCTGAAGCAAAGGATCCTAAACAGTGCAAAGCGTTGGCTCAGATTGGAAGTCTGAGTGTGAGCCGTGTCTGTAGGTAAAGTGTATAATAAACCTTCAACGGCCACTTTTCTCTGAAATGCTTAAAAGCCTCATTGCCCTGCACCAGAAAACGTATCTAAACAACTAAATCTCTTAACGGGTTCAATGTACCAGTTTTACTTGAATGTCCTGAAGATTAAAATGGAATCCTAGATTTATGGTGTGGGAGTAAGATAAAGCACACAATTTACACAGCAAGGAAATGGGCCTCTCATCCTGGAAGCACTCTAATCACGATTATGCCCTTTGGGAAACATGGAAATTTAGTGTGTTAAGAAATATTATTGTTTTTCTTCTAGAGTTAGAAATGTTTGGATCTCATTTCTTAAACTGTGATTTAGAAAATATTCTAAAAGTAAAAAAAAAAACTAACTTATATGCACCAACTTACCCTTAAATGCTCTATAAGTTATGAAGGCCATTTGACTCCACTAATCACCCTTACAACTGCAGACATTCCTAAATTCTGATAATTGCTCGTTCAGCAACTCTAAATCAGTTTGGACAGTTCAATCATCTACTAACTAGTGGAATGAACCTTATGCTAGCAATGATAGTCTGAATCTCTTCCAAATTTTTAAATCCTTAGGAATTCTTCCCCATCCCACTGAACCATATAGACTCTCCTCATGGCCCACGTTATTCTTTTGCCATTGTTAGTTGTTGTTCACATTGAATATTCCCTATTTAATATACTGTAGGGCTTTTATTTTTATCCCAGCTCCACCATCTACTTTGTGAAGAGCAGCAACAACTTAGGATTCTAACAAACTGATAATAGGAGTCTTATATATCTACTCTTTTTTGGCTTTAGACATTTTTTATATCAAATTTAAGCTCTGTGATTATATCTGTTCTATCTTTTAACTGTTCTGTGACTAGGAGACCCTACCGATTGCATAGAAATTAAGTTATCATCCCAAAATTATTGTTTCAAACACACAAGTTGTCACTTCCCATGCAGCTTGGGTCCTGAAAACCTGACTAGATATGGCAAGGAATAGATAAAGGACAGACAAAGGCACAGTGAAGCTGAGATCAGATGGTTACTGCTGCAGCCCAGGACCTCAGAGTATTTATTGGGCACAACCCAAGGAAGGGATTAGCTAGTATCCATAGGAGCTTTTCATAGGGGAACAGTGTTAGGCTGTAAAAACCCAGGAGGAGGAAGCCTCACCTGCAAATCCTTCATACACTTTGATGAATCATCAATAAACCACATACTCAGATTCTCTAGGAGAGCTTTGCCAGCATTTTTGACAAGCCCATGCTCATGTCAACAATGCACATGCACACAAGACTTCACTCCCTCAAGGCTCCCTACAACAAATTTGATGAGTATTGAGAATAGTTATATTAAGTACTAGTCTAAACATTTTAAGTATATCAATACTTTCACAATTCAAACAGTGAGTACTCTTTCCTCAACCCCAAGTATAGAAAACATAGTTCTAAGAGTTGGAACAGCATCACATAGTTATTAATTAATAGAAATAGGGCCACACACATGATTGGTTCCCAGGCTGTGCCCACTCACTCTGTGCTTCAAGAATCTGTATATGTTGAAAGAATTTGTTATTGTCCAATTTCTCTCCAGGCCCAGGGCAGTTCCCACCTGATCATAAGCATGTTCTCTCTCCTGACAGCATTTCCAGTGGGTATTTAATAATATCCACCAATCTGCCTTGAACTATATATACTGTGTTTCTTGAATTCTAATATAAACATTCTAAAAACTATATTCATTCTTAGACACTATTCTTCCCATTTGAGTTCCCCAAGGAAAAATAGAGATCCTAGTGACAGAGAAGCTAGCAATGAAGATGTATACTGACTAATTTTTTCAAGCACGTTAACAATTAAAGTCTCAGAAAAGCAGAAGAAATGATTATGCTGGTTCTGTGGCTGCTATAATAAAATACTTTACTGTTTCTGAATTTTGCATACATGAAATAACATATCTATATTCATAGATATTAGTCTGTTACAATTGATGCAATTATCATAAATAATGAAATACTGCTTTGTTCATTATTAAATTATAGTATAAAACAGATTTGTTTCCCTCAAAGTATAATCCTAGCAATCCTACAATATTCAGAATGTAACTTTTTCCTCAATAAATATAAATAAACATGTGAAAAATTTTTGCAATCAATGAGATAAATATTTCCATAAGAAGGTGAGAAACATACCAAATAGAGTTTTTAGTCAAGTTGGGAAAATAAAATTATGTTTAAATTATATTTTTTATAACTATATAATAAAAACCACAAGAACTGTCTAGGCCCAAAGTTTATTTTACTACAGAACTGTTTTTAAAAATATTGTGAAATATTTAAATTAGAATGAGAAGTTGATGTACATCCTGCTACTAATTGATTCTAGAATTAGTTGGGCAGGGGGTTGTTCTTACTTTGTTTTTAATCTCCGCATTCCTGATACTGTATTTATATTCCATCATGTGAAAGCACAAAATCAAATTAACAAATGAAAAAGACCAGTATCTGGGTCATTAGTCAATAAACAAAAGTGTCTTCAATCATTTCACATGGTTACAACAGACTGTTACAGAATGGCACAATTTACAAGCAATTTATTTCTCAAAGCCACAGACCTTAAGAAGTCCTATAGCCAGGGGCTAGCCCTAACAGGTGGATCTTTCTGCTGAATTGTCTCACAGGCAAAAACAGTAGGGAAAAGAGGCAGAGAAGAAGAAGCTAGAGAGAGAGAGAGAGAGAGAGAGAGAGAGAGAGAGAGAGAGAGAACAAAACCATCAAACTTGCTGTCTTAGTCAGTGTTCTGTTACTGTGAAGAGACACCATGACCACCACAACTCTTAGAAAAGAAAGCATTTAACTGGGACTTGCTTATAGTTTTAGAGAATTAATCTATTACCAACACGGAAGGAAGCATGCTGGCCCACAGGTAGACCTGGTATTGGAGAAGGAGCTGAGCATTCTAAATATGAAAGCAGCAAGAGAGAGAGAGAGACTATGAATTACCTGGTTCCAGTTTCTGAAACCTTAAAACCTGCATCCAGTGATATATTTCCTCCAACAAGGTGTTTCAAATAGCACCACTCCCTAAATATTCAAATACACAGACTAAGAGGGCCATAAGAGTATTCTTATTCAAATACTCACTTTTTCATAAGGATACCTTTCTACAGTAATAAACACATCTTCTTGATGACAGTATCAATTCATGACCCATGAAGGTCATTCTCCTGAGCCAAATGCTCCCCAGTCAATTGCACAACCCAGCAATACAAGACTAAGGATTATGTTCCAATATACAAACTAGAATGCATTCACATTATATCAAAAGTTAATCCAAACAGAGACATGAAAAATCATGAAGATTAAAGATAATTTAAAGATCTTCAATGTATATATTAAATATATATAATAAATATAAATATATAATATATTATTAATATGTATAACTAGAATTCACAAGGAACTAGAGGTTAACAAAAATATTTGTAAAAACAATGGATGAAATCTTTGAAACTTTCATGAAGACTCTATGTCCATATACTCAAGATTATCAGCAAGTACAAAGTACAATAAACATTAAGAAAATTATAAACAGGATCAGTACAACTGAATTTACTAAAATAAGTAAAAAGACATAAAATACTTAAATTACATGAGTAAATATATACCAAGAACAATGAGAAAGACAGCAGAAGATAGTAAATAGAAAACAAAAACCCTCTTAGGTTACTCATTAGAAATACATTATTTTAAAAAATGAAGGTAATATATTTTTCAGATACACAAATATTGAACTATAAACCCCAGAAGAGGAATTATTGCAAATGAAATGTTTTGGGTCATATGTGGTAAAGAAAAGGATGCTAGTTCTAAATATACATATAGGAAAATGGAAAGAAATGGCTCAATTAGAGCAATAAGGTAAATATATTACTTTTACATAAATATGTGAATAGATCTAATTTTATATAAATATATTTATGTAAATCTCTAATTATGCTACCTAAATATTATTTAAACAAAAAATAAAAACAGTATTGAGTGGCGTTTATAGCATGACAATGACATGAATGGCAAAGATGCTATTAAGTCAGAGAAGGGATTTACAACTACACAAGACTTCCACTAAAAGTGAAGTTTTACAAATGCATGTTGTTATAAGATATTTTCATAATTCTTTATGCCAAAATATAACAATAAATAACAATGATTTTTAAAAAATATAGCTTAAATACCAAGACAGATTTTAAAACCATAAAAATGGGAGAAAATACACTAAGCTAACACACCCTGAATAATGTACAATGTAGGTTCAATAGTAGAAATAGATGTTAGAAGAATAATTTCATAATGAAAAGGGCACCAGTTCATCAGAAAAAGAATATCGGTCTTAAACATTATATACCTAATAACAATATTTCAAAATATGTAAAATAAGCCAAAAAGAGAAATATCTGTAGAATTCATTGGTCAATAAGAGCAGAAATGATCACTTTTTAAATTTATTTGACAACAATTACAACATGTTTAATGCTATAAAACTAATGAAAATAAAATCATCTTAAAAACACAATCAAATTAAAATTTTGAAGCAATGGTTAAAAGATACCTAAAAACTTGAAAATCAAATAATCTACTTACCAAACCAGGAGTCAAAGCAAAGCTCAGGAGTGTAATTTTAAGGTACTAAAAATCATTAACTGCTAACATGCTTACCAAAAAAAATAATAAACCACTGTTAACATGGCATTGATTTGTGAACAGCTAACAGTTTCCTCCACAGGACTGTGGAGAAGGAAGAATAGTTAAGCTACAGTTTTTCTAAAGGACTGGGGAGAAAGAAGAGTAGCTATTCTGAACATTCACATTCAGCACTGTACTGATGTGCTCATTTGAAAATACAACAGAACAAAGGAAAAAACATACATAATCTGCAACTGTCTTTTTTCAATTAAGACATGATAATCTCATGTATTGAAAATATGACTAAAAAAAGAAAATATGACTAGAATTAACGAGTGTATTTATCAAGATTTCATGCTGTAAATTTCAAAGTGCAAAAAATATTAATTTTACTTATATGTGTCAGTAACAAAGATTTAGAAAAAAACTGACAATGCAGTCTCAAAAACATAAAATCTTTTATAATAAAAATGGCAAAATAAGTGAAATACTTTTCCCTAGTTTGCTTCTCTATTGTGATTATAAAATACTAACCAAATCCAACTTGGAGGATGAAAGGCTTTATCTGACTGACAGTTTATAGTCCAACAATAAAGCAAATGAAGGCAGAAACTGAAGCAAAGACTATAGAGGAATGCTGCTTACTTGCTTGCTCCCTGGCTCTCCTCCAGATACTCTTTGTATACAGCCCAGACCCACCTTCTTATGGATAGTATCTCCCACTGTCTGCTGGGCTCTCCTATATCAGTTAGCAGCCAAGAATATAACCCACAGACACATCCACAAGTCAATCCAGTGGAGAAAGTTTCTCAATTGAGGCTTTCTGTTTTTAGGTGTGTGAAGTTGACAAGTGAATCTAAAAATGACAACTTACATGATTAAAAATATTATAAAATGATGCTGAAAAATGACTTAAATAAGTGGAAATATGAGTAGAAATAATTGAATATATTAAGGTATCAGTTCTCCCTAAATTGACCTATAGCATAATCAAACAATTTAAATAGATGATACATACATACATACATACATAGATGATATGAAGAGATAGATGGATGAACTCTAAATAAAATCTAATAAAGATTTTTAAATATACTTGTGATTCTAAAAGCCATATACAAGTATGTAGAACAGTCTAAATAATTTTGAAAAAAAATAAAGCTAGATAGTAATACCCCATGACCCAAAAAGATTTATTTAAAATGAAAACACCCAGATAATTTTGTGTTAATCAAAACCAGACTCTTCTATTTATATCAACTGCATGTCAGTAATCTTAAATTAGAAAAAGAACCTAAAGTTGCCATCTCTCAATTTTACCAACTAAATCTATTGAAAATTAAATGTTATACTGCAACTATTATTTAATAAATGAAATATATAAAGCAAAAAATCGCATAATAAGTGTTGTCCTTCAAACTTAATAAACATTTATATATTCATTTTAACATTAGCGCATTCTATTTACTTTGTCAATTTTTTTCTTTTCTCTTGTTTCTTTATTATTCTTTATATTGCAAATAATCTTTTCTCATACAATTCATCCTAATTAGAATTTGCCTTCCCTCTACTCCCTCCCAATTCCTTCTCATCTCCCATCCACTGCAAATCTGCTCCCTTTATATTTATCATTTAAAAAGAACAGGCTTCTAAGAGACAATAACCAAATATAACAAAATAAAATGTAAGATGTAGTAAGAATAATAAAAAAACAAGAGACAGATGTTGGGGTTCAACTTGAAGATCAGAAATGCATAGCAGTCAAAGCCACTAGAGAGCTCTTACCTCTACCAAAGCTGGGCGGCTGCAGACTGAGTGATGAGCCTCTGTCTCCTGCCATCTTATTGATTTCATAAAGGTAAGAGCTCTCTAGTGGCTTGGCAGCATTGCTTTTCTGATATCCAGCCAAGACTGTTTATTAAAATACAAATGAAATATCATTAAAAATAAGGTGAAGCAAAAGCTTAGACATGGAAGGCAACCAGATAGGAGGCAGAGTCCCAAGAACAGGCACAAAAGTCAGAGAACCATTTGTTTACACAGTCAGGAGCCCCATAAAAATACTAAGCTAATAGCTATTCTATATATGCAGAAGACTTTGTACCAGTATGTAGGCCCTGTGCTTGCTGCTTCAGTCTCTGTGAGCTTATACACATCTTGATTAGTTGACTCATATGTCTTGCCTAGTTGACTCAGAGGGCTTTGTTCGCTTGGTGTCCTCCATCCCTTCTGGCTCTTACAGTCTTTCTGCCTCCTTTTTTTGTGGATTTCCCCGAGCTCTGAGGGGAGAGATTTGACAGATGCATCCCATTTAGTCTCTCTTCCCATAATGTCTGGCTGTGTGTCTCTCCATCTGTTCCCATCTGATGCGAGCATCTGTTCCCATCTGTTACAAGAGGAAGCCTCTCTGATGATGGCTGGAAAAGGCACTGATCTATGAGTGTAGCAGATTATCATTAGAAGTCTTTTATTGATACTTTTTTTAGACTAGTTGTGTTGGTTTTACCTGAGGTCTCTGGGCTATCTAGTCTCTGGTTCCTAGCTACCCAAACACTGTTAGGTGTTGGTTCCTTCTTGTGGAATGGTCCTTAAGTAAAATCAGACGTTGGTTGGCTACTTCCACAAGTTTTGTGCCACCATTGTCCTAGTCTATTTTGCAGGTAGGACAGATTCTAAGTCAAAGGTTTTGTAGCTGAACCCACGTTGCTCTTTTGGTAGCGTGCAGAGCAGTTTCCCATGCCAAAGAGACTAGAACATAGGAGTGAAGACCACCAGCTCACTTGCAGTGTTCAATGAGTTGTGTGGGTTCAACAGCAGTGCCCCCCTTCCCTGTTAGACTGTGAAGTGCAACTTTGTCTTAGCCACAGCCTGGTTTGTTTGGGAATTTTCATGGGATTACCTTAGCCAACAACTCAACTGAATGCAGCCCAGTCCCACCACTGAAAGTGTTGCCCGACAACAACAGATGGCCAGTTGAGGCTCTGTATCTCCCCTTTACTAAGAATCCTCATTAGGATCACCTTCATAAACTCTAGGAAGTTTCCATTGCACTAGGTTTCCATACCCCTCCTAAAATGTCCCCAGATTCCAGCCACTTGCTGGAATTGCTCCCACTATCTCATCTCCCCACACCTGATCACCCTTCCTATCCTAACCCACCACCAGTGTGCTCACAAAATCTATTTTATTTTCCCCTTCTGGTGAGAGCCATGTGTCCCCGCCAAGACCCTTCTCCTTTGCCTAACCTCAATTTCACCAAATAAAGTTATTGAAAATAAAATGTTATACTGTAACTATTAGTTCATAAATAAAATCTATAAAGCAAAAAATTCACAATGAATACTAGTCTTTTAAACTTAATTAACATGTTTATATATTTGTTTTAACCATATGCATTTATTTTCTTTTCCAGATTTTCTAGAAGAAATAGAAGTGTTTCAATAAATATTAAATTTTCTGAAGTAAAACTTGTTAACTGCCTTTGGACTCTAAACCTGACTTTATCAAACATCTTAAGCAGACGAGTGGGCTGAGGGAGAGAGAGAGGGAAGAGAGAGTGCCACTTTCATTAAGGGCTCTCCTCAGTTAGCTTTCTTTGGAACTGCTTCCCAGCATCGCTTCGAGGTGTGTTTCGTTGATATGGTGACTTTCAAACTATAATCACGTTAATATTCAAGATTAAATACATTGGATAACACAAAACAGTAATTTAAACAATGGCAGTTTAATGGGAGCTCACCAACTTCAGCTGGACTGGGACTGAACGAGCATGGGATCAAACTGAACCCTCTGAATGTGGCTGACAATTGGGGAAGACTGAGGGTCCAATGGTAATGGCACTGGGATTTGTCTCTACTGCATGTTCTGGCTTTTGGGGATCCTATTCTCTTTGGATGTATACCTTCCTAAGCCTTTATGTAGCAGGGAGGGCCTTGGACTTCCCACAGGGCAGGGTACCTTGCCCTCTCTTAGGACTTGAGGGGGTTGAGGGGAGGGTGTGTGTGGGAGCAGGAGGGAAGTGGGAGGAGGGGAGGAAGTGGAAATTTTGATTGATATTATTTATAAAGTATTAAAAAAAGAAATAATAGAAACCATGGCTAAGATCATAAAAAAATAAGCAATGGCAGTGAAAAAACTTGAATGTTTACTGGATTATTAACCAAACATTGATGTTTTTAATTGTTCCATAGGGACTTTGGATTAGTCTTAGAGATCTTGTCCTAAAAAAAAAAGGTACTTTAAATGTGGGGAAATATATAAGAACCAAAACAGAACTGAGGGCTGAGAATATAATGGTTGACATCAGACAGCTTTATTAGTGGCAGAGCTGTCTCAGCTCACAGAAATCAGAAATGCTCCATCTACATATATAAAACTCAAAAGCAATGGAATAAAATCCAGAGTTGACTTGTGGATTCTGTTGACTTCTCAAAACACAGAAAAAGGTGATGATAAGAATCACTAATGAACATTCAAGCTCGGCAAATTTGAGTTTCTCCGAATTTATGCATATGGGGTGTGAGAATAACAGCTAAACATAACTTATTAATAGTCTAAAACAACATCTTTATTCTCTCAGAAGAGTGGAGGATGAAGAAATTCTAATTAAAATTGGAGAAATGAAATAATAAAACATTTCCCCAGATTTAGTCAATTCCCAATGGACATAGAAACACACCATGGACTGAAACACAGCTAATTGAAAGGTAAGTGAGCTTCATCCTGAAAATAAGCCCAGTTCAGCACTCTCTGAGCCAAGATTCAAGTTTACAAATAAAAGCTGAGACTGGAAGAATGTATTGAAGGGCTCTTTCTTTTAAAGAGTCACACAAGAAATGAACAATGAATTCTGGAGTTCATTGTCTAATAAACTTGGAGATGCGTGTGTCCATTCCGTCATCTCCTTGGAATGCTCAGTAACTCCTGATCTCCTACTTTGTTCATTTATCCCCCTTTCTCTGCCACTGACACAAGAAAATGGTACCTGAACTGCTGAACCAAGAACAACATTCCTGACTGGCACTCATGAGACAGAAAGTCAATGAGGATTACACAATTAAAGTATGCATACAGAGGAACTTTTGCATGTACAGATTTGTATATATACACCATAGATAACACTCAACCTATACACCCCAACTCTGATATTTAAAAGAAAAGTACAGTCTTAATTTGATAGTTCTACTTTTGTATACTTCTTTGAAATTATACTTTTGAGATTTGTATTATTAAAACGTGATCGACTATATGTTTTATTATAAATTCATTTTTATTTTTTAGGCAGAGGATATAATACCTGTGCTCTAAAGTCCACATCCTTTGCTGTTAAAAGGAATGGGTGAATAAGAAAAAAATCCTGTCATTAGTTAGAAAAGATAGACTATTTAGGTTATATAAAAAGTATTTTTGCATTAGGAATATTTTTAATAATGCTAACAGGTAACAGATATGAAAATCAGAGAATTGTAATCTGACATGAATATGCATATTCTTAATGTGGAAATATTTCAAAATCAAATATATGGTAGCTTTTCAACAAGTAACAAAGTAATCTATCTATACAATATATATATATTAGAAGCTAATAACTAATTAGTTTTATTATAACATACAAAATTATTTGAAACTTCAATACAATAGAAAAAAATGTGGAACTCTCAGAAGTGATTTTTCCATTTTCCATTTATATTTTTCGATTTTATTTTGCTTATGATTTTGAGTATGTAATGTTTACATAAATAATTTAATAATAGTTTAATATGCCTTAACCTGTTATCACTATACTAAATAATATTTTGATGACTTCATTCTATTATGGCTGCAAATGCTTACAACTAGATACATCCAAACTGAAAAATAAAACATTAATTACAAGAATATCATTAGAGCATAAAACCAATTTTCTGCCTCTGGAGTCATTAACTTTTGTTACCATGAATAGACATATGTGAAAAAGAAGACATGTAAATAAGTACAAAATATAATATAAAATTATAAGAGTGTTAAAGCAGAAATAGAGTATTTCTAATTTGATAATAGCAGAGTAAGTAGAAAAAGACGACGTATGAAGACCAGAAATAGAATGAGCAGCGTTCTAAAAGCCTTAGTATGGAAAAGCAAACTGTTGTTGAAGTGCCCACAGTCAAGCAAAGAAAGCATCGGGGCAGTGCCTATACCTGTAGGAACTCATAATTGGTTGGAAATGGAAATCTGTTTCACTTTCTGACTTGTCTCATGGTAGGGCCCTCTTTCTTCTTAGATTTACTCTCTGCTTTAAAACCACCAAATTTCACTATTTGGGGTAACTATAAGTCATTCCAGAATAAAGGAGTCAAAACACTGTTGCTAAGGCTTTTGAAATAATTCTGTGTAGGAATTAATGGTCTGGGAAGGCATAAATGCCTCCTTACCAATTTTTCTCAAGGAAGAGATAATGTATATAAAATTAAAGTCTACAAAGTCAATAAATAGTAATAATAATAATTAATAATAAATATGCCAAATCCATAGAATAGTATTTTGATATATCAAGAAATCTGGGTCCATCTCCACTTGAAAGTTATTTGATATTTTTTCCAATTGATGATCTATTAAAATTCACTATTTTCTGCTATGGACATTTTAAAGTGGATTCTGAGTTTTTCTAGTAAAGACATTAGGTTTGACTGGAGCAGAAGGTTTGTGTTAGAGAGCAATAGGAAATTAATTTTGTAAAGGCAGACAGAAAACAAAGCTATTAAGAAATGATCCTAAAAGAGTTTTGATAGAATAAAATTGAACAAAATAAGAGGCTAACTTTTTACTGTAATTTGATAATGGTATGTGTAAATGATTGAAGAGAGAGAGAATTAGGCAAATGATACTTGTGCTATTCCCCGGAATGAATTGACAGCACTTACAGAATGATTAGCAATGGTGGTAGAGGACAGAAGAGTCAGAAATTACCCCGAAGTTTCATATGAGAACCATTTTGAAATAATTTCAATAACTTTTAGATGATTGTCTATTGAACTGAGAGAGGAGTGTATATTAACAGACATTTGAAGTGATTAATATGCATACAATCCATGCATAAAAATGCATGAAGAGGAATTAGTCATACATTAGGCAAAATGTGTATTTTATTTATTTTCACACTGGGAAATTTTGAGAGGCATATCAGGCACTCAACATCGATGCCAGAAAAATAGATGTAAAAACAGAATATCCTTGTCAAACTGAAACATCACAGCAGTAGGATTAAGGTGTTTATCTGATTCAAGCAAATATAAAAATGCCTCAGTCCTCATAATTCTTCCTTCATACAATTGCCAACTACTGGAAAGAACAAGGGGAAATCACACACAAGAAGTCTCTGAACGGTAGGGGAGTCAACAGACTGCACAGCAACCTCAAGATGTAAGGAAATCAAATAGCATAGTGTCTGTGACTTTACTTATTATTTTACATTCACGCATCATAAAGAACTTTTCAAGGATAATTTCTTCATAGCTGTATTTGGCACCGGTAACTGGTAACAGGTAAGAGCAAATTAATATATGGTAATAAAACTGAATAATACCTGTACTCAGGAAGAGGGCCTGGAGAAGAACGAATTAGCAAGCAACACATGCTGTCAATATTTCCCAACACCTGCCAAACACTGATGGGAAGAATCAGTGTTCCATGAATCTGCTCATACATTGTATCCTGTTATGTACAGTAGAGGTTTGCAGCCTGCTATGATTCTTCCACCAACCCTCTGAGCAAACAGCTAATGAGCTTTATGAAATAATAAAGATATGTTCCCATTCCCAAGTTGAGTGATCTTCTCAAAACAAACAAACCAAATATTCTATTTCCCCATACAGAATACCAGAATACCCCATACAGAATAAACCCATATGGAAACAAAATAGAAGATGTATTAGAGTATGAGGCAAGTCATTGCTTTGGTTAATCTTGCCACATCCACATGATCTGCTTAAGCAAGACCCTGGCAAGAAAAATTTCACTAAAAAACCTGAGAGGTGAGGTTTCACTGGAATGGTTGAAGAAAGGCAGAAAAAATAAGAATCTAAACAATGAACATAATATTCTCTTAGAATACAAGAGAAGAAAACATGGGTGGGCAGAAACTGTTTACTCCAAATGATGTCAGACAAAGATAAAAGTGCAAATAAAAAAAAAAACGCAATTGCCATAAGAACTCATGAAGGCATTGTCAACAAGCACAGCCACCAAGTGTCTACCCACTCACTAGCAAATGGAAAAGCCACGGTGCAGTGCAATGAGGTGCATCTGCAGTGTTTACTTGCACAAGACAGCTGATTTTTAATTTAGGTCTGATGCTGAAGGGAGAGTGGGAGATAAGACAAGAAAGGAAAGAGAAGTAAAATACTCTTGCAATGGCTGTCTCATTTTCAGTGGAAAACAGAACTGTGCTGCTCTGATTAACATTTCTTTTGGACTATATGCTCTTAATGGTTTGCTGATGGCTTACCCTCTGATTTCACTTTCTACAGAGGAAAAAATGAGTAAAATTAGGCTCTTGGGAAAGCCCTAATGTTACATCTGAACTATAATTTACTGTTCCAATAATTAGGAGTAATTATTTCTGTGTAGTTTCGGCCTGAGAACATGGACTTTCTGGCTGTCAAGAGGCAGCAGTGTTAGGAGCCCTGTTCTGTAGTGTAGGTGACAGAGAAATCGTGGTGAACAACAGTTTTTTTCACCTGCAGAAGACACATAATTCTCATGGAGGAATCTTCAGCCATGACACCAGGACCTGTGAGGCTTAGGCTAAGGGTGTTGTTTCTATTCTGGTGAAAGTGATTAAGCATTTTATTCTTAATACTTGCATCTCATTGTGGCACAAAATCCTTAGAGGGAGGCTCATAACTGGATCATAGCAAATTGTGCTAAAAAGCAGTTTATCTCATATTACATAAAGGAAACTTTTTTATGTCCACTATTTCACACTAAGTAATATTGTACCTAGACAGTTCTCTTAGTTTCAAACTGGATTGCACAGTGATAATGTAACTACCTTTATTTTTATAATTTTTTTAAAGTTTTTAATGTTTCTTTTTTTCTTTTTTTATATTTTTTCCATACATTGTTTTGTTTTATTTTTTCCATTCAAAAACATAATTAAAGAAATAAAATTTTTACCTTTCTTCCCCTTCTCCCGGTCCCCTCCCACTACCTCCCCACCCCTTCTCCCTCCCCCTTCTTCCTTGAAAGAGGGCATGGTGCCCTGCCCTGTTGGAAGTCCAAGGCCCACCCCCATCCCTCCCGGCCT
>PVIU01019274.1:0-36832 GCA_004026605.1 Ondatra zibethicus
GGGAAGATGTCTTCTATGTATTTAAAATATACATCAGTCACCAAAGTCATACTAATTTCTTCCCATATTTCTATTTTCTGATATGCACCCAGGGTATAGAAGGTTTACATTTTCTTGTAGCTACAGTTAAGCTGGGATAAAGAGATATTATACAGAAAAGAAGGAAGGAGAAATCTACCAAAAGCTCTTCATTAGAAAAGAAAGGACAAATGAATGCCTAGGCCCACCGCCGAATGAGACATCACAATGTGCATCTTCATGAACTCACAAAATAAAAAGCAAGGCTTGAACCATTGTTCACAGTTTTGAAATGCTTGTGTTACTGTGCTATTCTTCTATTCACAGCTGGAAATACATAATGACTCCATGATTAATAGAAATATAAGGTGAGTAAACTTTTCCTATACTGCACAAAATTCATTGAGTGTTGCATAGCATTGACACCTTTTTTCTGCATTATCTTTTTACTTTATTTTATTTTTAAAAAAGAAAACAAACTATCTTTTTTTTTCATTATACATACCAATCCAGTTCCCACTCCCTCCTCTCCTCCCATTACCTCCACATACCCCTCCCCACCACTCTTCACTCTTCAGATAGGGTAAGGCACATTGTATTGGGGATGGTCCAAGGACCTCCTCCCTACTATACCTAGGCTGAGCAAGGTATCCCTCCAAAGAGAATAGGTTCTCAAAAAGCCAGTACAAGCAGTAGGGATAAATCCTGGTGCCATGGCTAGTGGCCCCGAAGTCTGACCCAGCCATGCAAATTTCAACTACATTAAGAGGGACTAGTTTGGTCCTCTGCTTGTTCCTTTCCACTATGGCTGGTGTTGGTGAGCTCCCATTAGCTCAGGTAGACTGTTTCAGTGGGTGTATCCATCAAGGTCTTGACCTCTTTGCTCATATTCTCATTCTTCTCAATCTTCAGCTGAACTTTGGGAGCTCAGTCCAGTGCTTTGATGAGGGTCTTTGCCTCTGTTTTCATCAGTTTCTGGATGAAGGTTCTATGATGATATTTAAGATATTCATCAGTCTGGCTACAGAGCAAGGTCAGTTCGGGCACCCTCTCCTCTATTGCCTTGGGTATTAGCTGGGATCATCCTTGTGGATATCTGGAAATTTCTCTAGAGCCAGGTTTCTTGCTAGTCCCATTTTGAACATTAAGTCAAAACTACTGTGATTCTAAGTCTAATGATTTGATGAGAGGGATTATTTCCTTCTTACAAAAGACAAACAAGATGTTTCCAAATGTCCACTTCTTTGTCCTATTAAGCTCTACAGGTAACTTATCAATTTACAAAATATGTACATACCCTGGTACTATCTAGATATACCAACATCTGTGGAAGCTTAAGATCTATAGAAATACTTTGACATTGCTCCATTTAAAAAAGATTTTTGTTGGTTACTTAAACTTTAATACATTTTTTCTTGATGTGTAGAAAAGGAATTACTTTTATGAAGTAATTTTACTGACATACATATAAATTTCAGATAAAATGCACTGTTACTTTTATGAGCTAATGAACTAATTTGAGTATTTTCAGATACAAAAGGCAGCAAGTGAAGCCTGGGACTTCCATACACAGAATACTAAGCGTTGAGGTAACTGCCACCTTGTGAGAAAGCCCTAATTGAGAAAGAAAGAAAGAAAGAAAGAAAGAAAGAAAGAAAGAAAGAAAGAAAGAAAGAAAGAAAGAAGAAGAAATAGAAGGGAAGTATGTAGAATTAGCAGAGGCTCTGTGAGTTATTTTTATACTAAGAGAAACTGGCGAATATTTATTTGTGGACCAGCAAACACAGCTTTCAGATATATAAACAATGGAAGTATTTTTAATTAAAGAAAAAGAAAAAGAACTTACCACCAATGTATCTCTAAAGGAAACTCTTGAGAACGAATTTCTTGAAGCTATAAAATGATCATAGTTTAAACTTGTAATGTAAAAAACAGAAATGTAAACCAAGAAAAAATATTGAATATGCAGCCAAATGTAAACAAAGATCACATTTAAAAAAATAATCAAAGTATCTTATGTGGGAAAGTAAAAATAAACATGTTATACTAAAAAAAATAGCAGATAGCATGCTGCAATAGTTTAACTATTTATACATTCTAATGTTTTTGTTATATATGAATTAAGAGAACATGAACTGACAAGCTATTGACGTTGTAAAGTGATGTGTCAGCTACTCATAATTATATATTAAGTAATATATAAAATATAATGATCAAGTTTTGTCACAGAAATACATTATTAGATTTACATTATACATTAAATTAATTTAGTCTTTACAGCCCTGATATGTTTAATTATTTCAATGGTAATAGACAAATCATTTAATGGAATTTAGCAATCACAAATTCTTTCATAAAATTATTTATTGGTTACAAACTGAGTCTAATTAGTTCTGTCTATTTATGCATAGGAATGGTATCATCCACTAGTGCATGAGAATCTACAGTGCCAGACTTGAAAATATAAGTATCTTCCACTCCTTTGCACCCATTTACTACCACCAGCTCCCAAGGCATTCCCTCACACTCAAACCTGGAAGTTTTAGCTACTTTGATCTTAAGCAGATCTGTAAATTCTTATGTGAAATAGTCATAACCTCACCAAAGGACAGATTTTATATCTCCTTCATCCCCTGGCCTTTTAAATTATTTTTCTGTCCCTTCTGACTAGATGTTATATGTGACTTAGAAGAAAAAAATCTTTTGTGGTGGTGATACAGGTATTCCATCTACTGATGAGCATTCTCAGCAACTTATACTCAGCATTTCAAACAGTAATATATTTCTGCATTAACCATTGTAAACTCCACTAAGACACCTCACTCACTGAGTCTGGGAGCAGTAAATATACATAAATACATTACAAAGGCATTTCGACCATTGAGAAATATAGCACCATTAGTTTCTCCAGGTGGCCTAAGATTTCCCCAGCCATATTTTTTCTTTTCTTTTCTTTTTTTTAAAATGGGTTCACTGTCCCAGATAAGAATTATCTCCTCCAAAGAGGCCTCAAATCCCATCAAGAGAAGAATTGTTTGCCTCTATAAGTAGTCTTACCACTATAGTATGAATGTATTCAATTTATCTAACAGGTGGGAAATGTAGCATCCAGTGTTTCTTTCTCTGCTCAGAGTACACATAGCATTTTCCAGCACTATAAAAGATAAGCACCGTGGAAATTTTCCTGGTCATTTCTAACTTCACTTCTTTGTAACCTGGAATCAAATACTGTAGTGTCTTCAGCATCAGGGTCTTATCATATTTATGGGTTATATCAGTTAGAATACCCTGTATTGTTTTGGCTTCCTCTAGCCCCTCTCTAATCCATAATTCATAAGGATGTGGCCCATACCAATCATGGAGAAGTTCATTTCATAACCTCTGCCTTCAGGGAGCAATGCCATTCTCTAATGTGGTATATTTCTGTTCAAACTCATAATTTTAGGAAAAATAGACTTTTAATGAGCTTGCAAACTATTTGGATTTTCTAAGGCTCCTTCATTTGGGTGAGCATAGTTGTACCTTTCCTTTCCCCGTCTTCCCTTCTTGTCAAGTTTAAACTTTTAGCTCCCAGTGTTCTGCCACTGTTCTTTCATCTACTCCACTGTCCCCTTACGTTATATATTTTTACTCCAATTGAAAGATCTCCAGTTCCTCAGTAACCTCTTCATATATACTGCATTTTCTCTAACCCTTTCCATGACCCTACCTTTACCCATGTCCATCACTCCAATACCTACTTGAGGGCTTCTACCCCAGTATTTCATATCTCTGAACTTTTATTTCACCTGTATTTCGCCGCCTCCCCTCTAAATCCACCAGTAGAAAATGTGTCATTGTTAGTTTCCTTGATTCCATATTTGCTCCACGACAACCCCACAAAACAAAAGACTAGAAGATAGGACTCTGATGTAAATTAATAATAGGTTGTGTTGGTCTTTTAGGGACTGGGTGGACACATCCTGAAACTTTTCCAGTTATATCTATTTAACTGCAGATTTCATGGTTTCATTTTCTACAGCTCCATACTATTCTACTGTGAATATGTACCACACTTTCGCTACCATTCATCAGTTGAGAATACTGAAGTCAGTTCAGTTTCTTAGCTACTGTGATTAGATTGACAAGGAACAGAGCTGTGCAAATGTCTCCATAGCAGGACATTCTTTTAGTCATATATCTAGGAGTGGTATAGTTAGACCATAGGGCAGATAGGTCTCTAATATGTTTGAGACTGATTAGACTGATTTCCAGAATGACTGCACTAGTTTATACGCCCACAGACAGTTTATAAATGTTTCAATTTGTTACAGCTCTATCAAAATTTTGTTGTTATTTTTATTCTTGATAATGGGTCATTTTGACTACTATGAAATGGAGCCCTAAAGTAGTTTTAGTGTATATTCCCATAATGACTACGGGTGTTAAACACTTTTTAAACTTAGCCAACCTTTTTTCAAGGAGGAGCTCCCTGATAGGTTATCAGATCCTTAGTGGTCAGTTGATCATTTCTAAATGTTAAGTCTTAGACAGTAAAACAGTGAGTCCATATATCCACAAATGAGTTCAAGCCATACCATAGGAGGGTTTCCGGCAGTTAGATAAACACCAGCGTGGATTTAATATGCAGTCATAGGTAGTAGCAATGTGTCCTTTCTGCCAGAAACCGGGGAAATTGTTCCTTTCGCACATGGGAACCAGTCTCAACAAGACTGTAAGGAACACACATGCACACACATACATATACACACAAAAAAAAACTACACCAATAGGCCATAGGAAAAATGGAAATAATTTAAATACTGTACTTATTACATATGAAGAGGGAGAGGAAGTGTTTGAAATAATATAAACACGAGGCTTACATATGAAATTGTCAAAAAATATTTCTGATTTTTTTAAAAAGTTTTATTCAATTTATTGAAAAACATTTCTTCATATAATATATTCTCATTACAGTTTTCCTTTCTGCAACTCCACCCTGTATGTACCCAGCTCCTCTGTTGTCTGGAACCACACCCTTTTTATCTTCTCAAAAATATGAATGCAAAGAACCCAAAACACAAAAGAAATGATTAAATCATGAAGTATTTACTAGGTGTTTCTATTTTTTTAGTCTTTAGATTTTTGATTTCTTTGTACATTCTAGATACAAATTCTTGTCACCTGTTTAGCTGGCAAAGAATTTGCTCCCTTTCTGTTGGCTGCCTCTTCACTCGATCAACCATTTCTTTTCCCATACAAAGCTGTTTATTTTAATTAAGTCTCATTTGTCAATTGTTGGACTTATTTCCTGAAAGTCCCATTTAGGCAGTTCTTACATGTTAATATGAGTAGACGTATACTCCCTAAAATTTTTTGCCTGTAGCAGTTTTATGGTATCAGGCCTTATGTTAAGAATTTTGATCCTTTTGAAATTCAATTTTGTGCAAGGTTTCACTTCCATTTCTTCTGGATGTTGAAATCCAAATTTTTGGTGCCATTTGTTGAATATGCTGTCTTTTCTTCACTATATATTTTGTTGTTTTTATTGAAGATCAGGTAGATACACTGGGTGGATTCATATCTCGATTTTTCACTTCATTTTGTTGACTTATGTGTCTGTTTTGTGATATTATGCTCTATAGCATAATATCCTTTGTAGCTTTCAATACCCTTTATACTGTATTCATAATGTTTAACCTATAATAAGTTACAGGAAATATTTTGTATGCTGCTGCTTAACATCAGTCCCACGGCTCTCTATTTGATGTATAACTCATTTTCTACATGTGAAAATTTGTCTATGGTATATTTTTTTGCATGCACATGATTAAAGATTAGATCTTCTCATGGTGTCACTGATCTCTCCCATATCCCATCCAAAATCTATAAATGATCCTTACTGAGATATCCAATTCCTCTGCCTTGTCTTCCAGATACAATACTCCATTTTCTGCATAATCCATTCTATTATTTATGCTTTCCACTGAGATTTTTGCTTTGCTTATCAAGTCCATCATTTCCAGTATCATTTTAGACAGTTCGTTTTTTCTCACGTAATTTTCTCTTTATTTAATTCACCTTTCATAATTTATATTCAACTTACTTCAAAAATCTCTCTGATTTTTTTCTCTTAGAATATATTCATGTAATATTTTAGTTTTATGGGCATAATTATATTAATTCTTTTTAAATCATTCCAGTTTATTAGTGTTCAAATGCTCTAAACCACTGGGCCAACTCTCTAGCTCCACCCCCAAATTCCATTATTTTGCTACATTTACTATTAGAGTGCTCATCTGAATTATACTAATTGCTAAAGCTCTTATTGAGTAGTAAATTAACAGTATTAATTTTATATCAGAAGTTGTATGGTACTTGCGTGCACATGCATATGTGTGTGTACACATGTTTTGTATATATGAAATAAAAATGTTTGAGATCTAAGAATATAAGCACACACACATGTGATTTCAATGACTTTATTTATCCATGTCCCTTCCATGTTCTTTCAGAGGGGTTGACATGTCCTTGTTTACTCAAAAAAGATTAGAGGCTATAGAAATTTCTTAGCCATTAAGAACACACACCTTCTGAAATCGGGTCACTCACAAATGTCTGTAACCCCAGTTCTAGGAGACCTGATGTTCTATTCCAGGTCCCATAGGAACTACATTCAGGTGCACAGATCTGCACAAAAACAGACAGACAGAAAGAAATACAAACAAACACACATCACACACACACACACACACACACACACACACAGTTGAAAGTAAAACTGAGAAAAAGAACAAATTGCCCAAGAGACACTCTATAAAAAGACAAGGTAAACTCTTGGAGGGGGAAGTGCAACTAATATAAATGTATTGAGACTACAAACACTGTGCTTTTTTTTATGATAGCTGAATACCTTAGAAATCAGGAGGGATTATGATATTCACCATAGAGCCAGTAACCTCCTTATTATCTCCTTAAATGAAAAATAAGTATTCATTGGTATTTCAAACTTGGTTGGACTGAGTCATATAAAATACAGAACTTGCACTTTTCAGTATTTTATTCTCCTGTAGATATTAGGAATGTGAGGTTTTTTCTGGCATCTCTGAAGAAACGAAAGAGATAGCTTTCTAATAAGAGTTTCAGAATCCATCCTATACTTTTTGACGTGGTGCTTTACTAATGAAGACTAATCACCGGTGTCCTCTTCTGTCACTATCTCCTAATAGAGCAGGGCCATCTGTGAAAACATTGTGCACTCCAACATAGTGACTCATTGTTTGTGCCAGCTTATGTGTGTCGTATGTCAACTTGACACAGCTGGAGCTTTCTCAAAGGAGAGAAACTCGGCTAGAACAATGCCTCCATAAGATTCAGCCGTAAGGCATTTTCTCAGTGATTGAAGAAGGAGGGACCGGCACATTGTAGCTGATGCCATCCCCGGGCTGTTGGTCCTAAATTCTCTAAGTAACCAGGCTGAGCAAGGCAGTAAGTGGCACACCTCTGCGGCTCCTGCATCAGCTCCAGCCTCCACATTCCAGTCCTGCTTGTTTCGTAAAATAACAGACTAGGATCTGGGCACGGAAGTCAAACAAACATTTCCCTCACCAACTTGCTTTAGGTCATGGTGTTCCACTGCAGCAATATGAACCCTTACTAATATGTTGTAATTTCAAAAATATTTTTCATACATATATCATTTTATCAGATTAATGAGTATGTGTGTTTGTGTAGTTTTATACTGATAAAAATATGAAACAGTGTTTAAGGAGGAAACATTCTATATTTGTTACGGCTATAAATCTTAAGATTTCTTCCTATAAAGTGAAACTTTAATTTAAACAGAAAAAATTCATTGATTTTTGGCATATGAGTAAAGATTTCTGTGACAGCAATTAATCATATTTTGCCTGATTTTGCTTTTTATGACTGCACATTTGGTGTGATAATTATCAAAGATTAATGACTATGGTAAACAAATGCTATTCTTTAACACCAGTTATAACATATTTGCTGAAGTTTATCAGAATTTTGTAGCAAATTCTTTCATGATACCCATGGTATATGACAGTCTATTAGTTTAAATATATAACTAGAAAACTCCCTCCTGCAGCGAATGGGAACAAATACAGAGACCCACAACCAGACAACAGGTGAGACCTCAGAACAGACAGCTGTAAGTTTGATTTCTCCATCAAATCCCCCTCCTCACAGCTCAAGAAACCCCCCAGAACAGGAGAAGGAAAGAATGTAAAAATCAGAGAAGACAGAAGACACCAGTAGAACAGGGCCTTCTGAATCATCTAACAAAGATGCTTATGTACTTACAGGGCCAACACAGATCTGCATCAGATCCTCTGTCTGTGTGTGTGTGTACGCATGTGTATAGATATGTGTATATATATATATATGTTTATATATATATATATGTACACATGCGTGCACGCACACACACACACATATATAAAATAGCTTTCAGTTTAATATTTTCAGAGGACTCCTGAATGTGTAGTCAAGTGCGTCTCTGATTCTTGTTACTTCTCTTGGGGCTCTTTCCTTCTGTTTGTTGGTTTGCTTTGTTCAAATTCTATGTGCTGGTTTTATCTTACTATATCCTATTTTTTTGTATTCTATTGTTATCTCTTAGAAGCCTATTCTTTTCTAATGAGAGACAGAAGAAAAAAAGTGGATCCTGATGGGAGGGTAGTGGGGAGGAACTAAGAAGAGTTGAGGGAGGGGAAACTAATCAGGATATATTGAATAAAAAATGTTTTTAATAAAAGAGGAAATTGATATTAAAGATTCATTTTTAAAAGATATTTTTATTTTATGTATATGGGCATATCCACATATAGGTATATGCAACAAATGCATGACAATGGAAGCCAGCAGAGTGTGTCTGATCCCCTGGAGTTGCAAATTGATCTGCTGTGTAGTTGCTGGGAAATGAATTTGGGACATCTGAGAGCACTAAGCTTTCTTAACAATTGAGCTATGTTTTTAACACCACAATTAGATGTTCTTGATTTATACTGGCTTTGATTTATCTGCCTAATTGGTAGTCAGCTAATATTTTCATTTTGTATGAATGTCTATGTTGCTGCCTTTTGCTATTACCTAAGGTTTATATTAATGGCCCAAATATTTTGTACATTTCCCTTTTATTACAATAAGACTCTTTGAGAAATATGCACCCAAGATACTCTTTCTGATACATCTGTTATTATGTAAAGAGATCAGCTCTAAAATAATTTTCATTCTGATGATAAAAGAACTAACTATTGTTTTATGGCTCTTAAAAATAAGAAAGTAGAATATTTCATTTCTTCTATTTCAATACTAATCAAAATGTGCCTTCCAACCAATTGGAAAGAAATGATCACACATTTTATTTATCTTGGAAAGGCAACATATTTTATTTTTAAAGAAAAATATCTTTTAAATTTTACCTACACTGAACAGTCTAGACATGACCTAGAATTGCAATACTTCCAATGCTGAAAAGTAATTGGACAGGGTCAAGTTTGGAGTCATATTTTTAAAATTTATGAGAATCTTGCCTCTCGTCTTAAATATTAGCAATGACTCTGACTCTGACTGTCACAACCTAAATCTTAAGAACCTCTATACAGAATTATTTGACAAGGCTTTATGTTGATAATCACTAGGGAATATGTAGACAAAGCTTCTTCATAAAGCTTTATGGAAACTATCCTGCCATTCATTTGAAAGATGGCAATGAAAACAAAAATACACATTGAAGATCCCATTTGAGCATATTTGTCAAAATATAAAAATATCAAAGTTTGCATATTGCTTGATAGCTTTTCTTGTCTATTAATAAATTTCTGTTTGACTAATTATGTGTACATAGACCAAAGAATGCATTGTTAATCACCTCATAAATTAGAAAGTTCATTTTATATTAAAGTAGTATCGTATTTGATTCTTTGTGTGTTTTTATTTTTTTATTTTTAGTGATGTAACTTATTTTCTATTAAGTAATATTATTCATGATCTTAATAATTTGCCTTTTACACAGAGAGAAAGATAATCCTCATGTTTTCAGTCAGGCAAAACAATTTTAGCATCCTTTGGTCCTGATATAGTAATACAATGTGATGGATTGAATGAAATTGCCCGCCAAAGGATCATGTATTTGAATATTTCATTCCCTGTTCATGGACTGCATAGGAAGGATTAAGATGTGTGGTCTTTCTAGAGGAGCTGTGTCACTGGAGGTGTACATTGAAGTTTCAAAATCCCACAGTAGGCCTAGTCTCACTTTTCTCTGCCTCCTACCTGTGGATCTGGAGGTAAGCTCTGAGCTACTGGTTAGAGACTAACCAGCCACCATGTTTCTTGCCATGGTGATCATGGAATAACCCTCTCAAACTCTCAGCAAGGCCCCAAATCAATGCTTTCTTTCATAAGTTGCCTTGAACATGGTGTTTTGACACAGAAACAGTATACTAACTAAGATAATGTGAAGACATAATAATAATAATAATAATAATAATAATAATAATAATAATAATAATAATTGTGCACTAGTGTTTCTGTGTTCTTTTTTTATTAAATGAAACTTTATTTTTTCCACTCAAAAATGCACACTTCCTCCCCTTCTCCTATTCCCCTCCTGCTCCCCCACTAACCCTCCTGCCTCCCCCTCCATCCTTAAGAGTGGACAGGGGACCCTGCCCTGTGGGAAGTCCAAGGCCCTCCCCCCTCCATCCCAGCCTAGGAAGGTGTGCATCCAAATTGACTAGGCTCCCAAAAAGCCAATACATGCAGAAGAGATAGGTCCCAGTGCCATTATCGATGGCTTCTCAGTCTGTCCCCATTGGCAGCCACATTCAGAGAGTCCAGTTTGATCACATGCTCATTCAGTCCCGTTCTAGCTGGATTTGGTGAAATCCCATTAGATCAGGCACACTGTCTCAGTGGGTGGACCAACCCCTCGAGGTCCTGACTTCCTTGCTCATCTTCTCCCTCCTTCTGCTCCTCAACTGGACCTTGGGAGTGGATGTGGGTCTCTGTCTCTATCTCGATCCATCGTACGAAATTTCTATGGTGATACTAAAGATATTCATCAGTGTTACTATGGGACAAGGCCAGTTCAGGCACCCTCTCCTCTGCTGCCCAAGGACCTACCTGGGGACATCCCCATGGACACCTGGGATCCCCTCTAGAGAAAAGGCTCTTGCCAACCCTAAAATGGCTGTCTTAATGTAGATATCTCCTTCCCTGCTCCAATATGTGCCCTTCCTCCATCTCCACCCTCCCACTCCCCCAAGCTCTATCCAGTCCTTCCCTTCTCCCTTCTCCCTTTTCATTCCCCCTTTTCCCTTCCCCCAAGCTCACCCTCACCCCCACCCCCACCCCCGTGCTCCCAACTTTTGCCCAGTGATCTTGTTTGCTTCCAATTTCCAGGAAGATCTATATATGTTTTACTTTGGGTTCACCTTGCTATTTGGCTTCTCTAGGCTTGTAAACTATAGGCTTAAGGGTTTTTGTTTATGGCTAGAGTCCACTAAAGAGTGAGTACATACCATATTCATCTTTTGGGGTCTGGGTTATCTCACTAAGGATAGTGTTTTCTATTTCCATCCATTTGCATGCAAAATTCAAGGTGTCATTGTTTTTTACCGCTGAGTAGTATTCTAATGTATATATATTCCACATTGTCTTTATCCATTCTTCCATTGAGGGGCACCTCGGTTGTTTCCAGGTTCTGGCTATTACAAATAATGCTGCTATGAACATAGATGAACAAATGCTTTTGTAGTATGATTGGGCATCTCTTGGGTAAATTCCCAAGAGTGGTATTGCTGAATCCTGAGGTAGGTTGATTCCCAATTTCTTGAGAAACCGCCACACTGATTTCCAAAGTGGTTGCACAAGTTTGTATTCCCATGAGCAATGGATGAGTGTTCCCCTAACTTCACATCCTCTCCAGCATAGGCTATCATTGGTGTTTTTGATTTTAGCCATTCTGTCAGGTGTAAGATGGTATCTCAAAGTTGTTTAGATTTGCATTTCCCTGATGGCTAAGGAAATTGAACATGACGTTAAGTATCTTTAGGCCATTTGAACTTTTTCTGTTGAGAATTCTCTGTTCAGATCATTACCCCATTTTTTAATTGGGTTATTTAGAATTTTAATGTCTAGTTTCTTGAGTTCTTTATATATTTTGGAGATCATACCTTTGTCTGATGCGGGGTTGGTGAAGATATTCTCCCATTCAGCAGGATGCCTTTTTGTCTTAATGACTGTGTCCTTTGTTTTACAGAAGCTTCTCAGTTTCAGGAGATCCCATTTATTCATTTTTGCTCTTATCATCTGTGCCACTGGGCTTTTACATAGGAAGTGGTCTCCTGTGCCCATGTATTGCAGGCTACATCCCACTTTCTCTTCTATCAGGTTCAGTGTGGTCGGATTTATATTGAGGTCATTAATCCATTTGGAATTGAGTTTTGTGCATGGTGATAGATTAGGATCTATTTTCATTCTCCTACAGGTTGACATCCAGTTATGCCAGCACCATTTGTTAAAGATGCTTTCTTTCTTCCATTGTAGAATTTAGGCTACTTTGTCAAATATGAGGTGTTCATAGGTTTTTGGATTAATATCTGGGTCTGTGATTCGATTCCATTAGTCAACGTCTCTGTTTTTATGCCAATACCAAGCTGTTTTCATTAATGTAGCTCTGTAATAGAGTTTGAAATCAGGGATGATAATGCCTCCAGAAATTCCTTTATTGTATAGGATTGTTTTGGCTCTCCTGGGCTTTTTGTTTTTGAATATAAAGTTAGTTGTTGTTCTCTGAAGGTCTATGAAAAATTTTGTTGGGATTTTGATGGGGATTGCATTGAATCTATAGATTGCCTTTGGTAGAATTGCCATTTTTACTATATTGATCCTACCATTCCAGGAGCATGGGAGATCCTTCCATTTTCTGGTATCCTCTTCAATTTCTTTCTTCCGGGCCTTAAAGTTACTGTCAAATAAATCTTTCACTTCCTTGGTTAGTGTTACCGCAAGATACTTTGTGCTATTTGTGGCTATCATGAAAGGTGATGATTCTCTGATTTTCCTCTCTCCTTCTTTATCATTTGTGTATCAGAGGGCTACTGATTTTTTTGAGTTGATCTTGTATCCTGCCACACCACTGAAGGTATTTATCAGCTCTAGGAGTTCTTTGGTAGAGTTTTTGGGGTCACTAACGTACACTATCATATCATTTGCAAATAATGAAAGTTTGACTTCTTCCTTTCCAATTCGAATCCCCTTGATCTCCTTATATTTTCTTATAGCTATTGCTAAAATTTTGAGCACTATTTTGAATAGATATGGATAGAGTGGACAGCCTTGTCTTGTTCCCAATTTAGGTGGAATGCCTTTGAGTTTCTCTCCATTTAATTTGATGGTAGCTTTCGGCTTGCTGTATATTGTTTTTATTGTATTTAGATATGATCCTTGTATCCCTAATATCTTCAAGACTTTTATCATAAAAGGATGTTGAATTTTGTCAAAAGCTTTTTCAGCATCTGATGAAATCATCATATGATGTTTTTCATTCAGTTTATTTATATGATGGATTACATTGATAGATTTTCTTATGTTGGACCAGCCCTGAATTTCTGGGATGAAGCCTACTTGATCATAATGGATGATTTTTTGATATGTTCTTGGATATGGTTTGCCAGTATTATATTGAAAATTTTTGCATTGATGTTCCTGAGTGAGATTGATGTGTAATTCTCTTTCTTGGTTGCCTCTTGGTGTGGTTTTGGTATCAGGGTAACTGTAGATTCATAAAAAGAGTTTGGCAATGACTCTTCTGTTTCTATTATGTGAAACACATTAAGGAGTATAGGTATTAGCTCTTGTTGGAAGTTCTGGTAGAATTCTGCATTAAAACCATCTGGTCCTGGGCTTTCTTTGGTTGGGAGGTTTCTGATGACAGGTTTTATTTCCTTGTGACTTATAGGTCTATTTAAATTGTTCACCTGGTGTTGATTTAATTTTGGTATATGGTATTTAGCTATAAAACTCTCCATTTCTTGTACATTTTCCAGTTTTATGGCATACAGGATTTTGTAGTAAGACCTAATGATTCTTTGAATATCCTCCATGTCTGTTGTTATGTCTCCGTTTTCATTTCTGATCTTGTTAATTTGAGTGTTCTCTCTCTGCCTTTTTATTAGTTTGGATAGGGGTTTTTACATCTTCTTGATTTTCTCAAGGAACCAGCTCTTTGTTTCATTGATTCTTTGGATTGTTTTCTCTGTCTCTATTTTGTTGATTTCTGCCCTCAGTTTGATTATTTCCAGTCTTCTACTCCTCCTGAGTGAGTCTGTTTCTTTTTTTTTTTTCTAGAGCTTTCAGGTGTGCTGTTAATTCACTAATGTGTGCTTTCTCTGTTTTCTTTATGTGGGCACTAAGTGCTATGAACTTTCCTCTTAGCACTGCTTTCATAGTGTCCCATAGGTTAGTGTATGTTGTTTCTTATTTTCATTGAATTCAAGGAAGACATTAATTTCTTTCTTTATTTCTTCCTTGACCCATGAGTGGTTCAGTAGTTGACTGTTCAGTTTCCATGAGTTTGTATGCTTTTTGGGGGTGGAATTGTTGTTACATTCTAACTTTACTCCATGGTGACCCGATAAGACACAGGTGGTTACTCCAACTTTTTTGTATCTGTGGATGTTTGCTTTGTTACCGAGTATGTGATCAATTTTCGAGAAGGTTCCATGAGATGCTGAGAAGAAGGTATATTCTTTCCTGTTTGGGTGGAGTGTTCTATAGATATCTATTAAGTCCATTTATTCATTACATCTGTTAGTTATCGTATTTCTTTGTTAAGTTTCTGTCTGGTTGACCTGTCCATTGGTGAGAGAGGAGTTTGAAATCTCCTACTATTAGTGTGTGGGGTTTGATGTGTGCTTTGAGTTCTGTGTGGGTGCATAGATATATATTAGGGGCATAGATATTCTGGATAGAGACTTCATCTTGATGATTTTTTCCTGTTATGAGTATAAAGTGTCCATCTCCATCTCTTCTGATTGATTTTAGTTTGAAGTTGATTTTGTTAGATATTAGTATAGCCATACCTGCTTGTTTCTCAGGGCCGTTTGATTGAAAATCCTTTTCTCAACCCTTTACTCTGAGATAATGTCTGTCATTGTGGTTGAGGTGTGTTTCTTGTAAACAGCAGAATGTTGGATCCTGTTTTCGTATCCATTCTCTTAACCTGTGCCTTTTTTATAGATGAGTTGAGTCCATTGATATTAAGCGTTATTAATGACCAGTGTTTGTTAATTCCGGTTATTTTCTTTTTGTTGGTAGGTTTTGTGTGTCTCCCTTCTTTGAGTTGTACTGGTGGAGGGTTGTTAGATGTCTGTCTTATTATGGGTGTTGTTTGCTTCCTTTAGTTGTGGTTTACCTTCTAGTACTTTCTGTAAGGCTGGGTTTGTGGCTATATATTGCTTAAATTTGTTTTTATCCTGGAATATCTTGTTTTCTCCATCGATGGTGAATGAAAGCTTTGCTGAGTATAGTAGTCTGGTAGTCTGGGCTTGCATCCATGGTGTCTTATTTTCTGCAGCACATCTATCCAAGACCTTCTGCCTTTCATCGTTTCCATAGAGAAGTCAGGTGAAATTCTAATAGGTATACCATTATATGTTACTTGACCTTTTTCCTTTGCAGTTCTTAATATTCTTTCTTTATTCTGCATGTTTTGTGCTTTGATTATTATATGGCGAGGGGATTTTTTTTTTTTTTTGATCCAGCCTATTTGGTTTTTGGTATGCTTCTTGCATCTTCAAGGAATATCCTTCTTTAGGTTGGGAAAGTTTTCTTCAATAATTTTGTTGAATATATTTTCTGGGCCTTTGAGGTGGAATTCTTCTCCTTCTTCTACCCCTATTATTCTTAGGTTTGGTCTTTTCGTGGTGTCCCATTTCCTATATGTTTTGTGTACGAATTTGTTGGATTTGTTGTTGTCTTCGGTCAATGAGTTTATTTTCTCTATCGTATCTTCAGCGTCTGAGATTCTTTCTTCTATCTCTTGTATTCTGTTGGTTATACTTGTCTCTGTGGTTCCTGTTCGTTTATCCAGATTTTCCATATCCCGCCATCTCTTTGTTTGTGTTTTCTTCTTTGCCTCCATTTCAGTTTTCAAGTTTTGAACTGTTTCCATTACCTGTTTGTTAGTCTTCTCATCCATTTCTTTAAAGGAGTTTTTCAAATCTTCTTTAATGGTCTCTATCACTTTCATAATGTTGTTTAAAATCGGTTTCTTCTACTTCTTCTGGATTAGGTTTTTCAAGTCTTCCTGTTGCATAATCGCCGGATTCTGGTGTTATCATGTTGCTTTTCAGATTGTTGGAGGAATTCTTGCATTGGCGACTGCCCATCTCTTCCTTCGAATGTAGTCAGGAGAGTCTTGGTGGCTTGGTCTGATTTTTGCTGTGGCTGACTGTGTACGTGGGGATTTTTCTTGTTCTGCCCCTCTTAGGTCCCCTCAGCACTGGAGTTGGTTCTCAGATCCCCTCCTCCCTGAAGTAGGCTGTGTTGGTGGATCTAAGGACCCCCTCTGGATCGATCTACTTGTACTGGGTACTGGATCAGGGCCACTTGCTGGCCAAGGACCTTTTAGACAAAAGGGCAGGCTTGATAGATTCCGGCTCCCTGGAACAAAAAACCCCTGCAGCCTTGCACTTACCATTTTATCCTCAGAGACTCAGCCCCAAAGCAGGCTGAGTTGGGGAATCCTAGGACTCCGCAGATGGAAAGGGGTGCTTGGGGGCAAGCTGGGGTGGGATAAGTAGAAAAGCCAGTAGCCAGGGAGAAGCCCCTCTGAATGGCCAGAATGTTTAGGGGATTGGCGGGTGCCTGTACTCCCGATCCGGGGTGTCTGGGCAGCTGGGCGGGCACATACTTACTCGTCCAGATGGATCTACTGGTCTGTTTCTGTGTTCTTTAAGTAAATTCTATACTGCTTACTTTCTATGTAGACATATTTAAAATTCTAAATTCTCAGTCTATTCTCAGTACATGAGTGTTTGCTGATTCATAGCAACCAAAGCATGTAAATTTAGAGGACATGAAAAGTTTGAAGTACTATTTTAGGTTATCATTTAAAATTCAAAAGTGTATCAGTGAAATCTATGATTTCAAATGCTAGAATCACAGTGTGTCCACAATAAAGCTATGATTGCATATGGAGGTTTCAAATAAAAATTTGAGTGTGCTAGGAGCCTCACATAAATACTTGAAATCGAAATTCATAATATGCTACATTTATAGTCATTTGTCTTTCTTTTTGACATACACTGTCTTCTTACTTTTAAATATTCATGTTTTTAAAGAAAAAAGGCATATTATTTTTCTATTCTTTCTTTTCTAGATGGCTTTAGTCAAGAATATCAAAGCTGTCATAGGAGCTGAGCTTCTCTACAAGAGAACTCTTTTCCAGTAACAGCTATCATTAGAACATAGAAGAGATCTGAACTCTGGGAATTTAAGTTCAATTCAGCTTTCCATAGTAACAGAAACATTATTTTTCTGATAAAATCCTCAAATAAATATAATGGAAAAAGTATCATTCCATGGGAATCTCAAGTGTTTAACAAACTTGGCTCAGAAAGTTTAAAACAAAGAATATATTAATTTGTGAATGATTTTTGTGATTTACAATTAGAATTGAACTTAAGGAGGTGGTTTTAAGTTTTAGAATTATTTTTAAACTATACAGGCCTAGGAAAACCTGTGATTTTTCTTTCAGTATTTTTTTCCTGAAGATTCTGGCTCTTGTCTCATTCCCTACATAAAGAGATCAGAATTCATGTGGTTTCACTGACTCTTGCCTTCAATAACAGTAACTTGTAAGTTATTTGAAGGGATGAAAAGCATATGCTAAATTATCCACTCCAACTACTTTATAGTTCAGTTTTTTTTAAGAAGGTCCAGCCTGCCATATCATTCAATGCTCTGCAGCTTCTGTTCTGTCTGTCTCTTACATACAATACATACTGAAACTCAACCTCTCAGGCCTACTGCCTTCTTATTCGTTTGCTGACAGATTGTGTATGTCAAAGTCTAGGAGTTCAAGAGACTTTGCATATGAATCACTATATACATCCCAGGATGTGGAACTCCATAGGGATTTTCAAAAAAATGCACACTGACCTCAAGCTGCCCTTGAAAATTACAAAGTGAGATGTGTAGAGAATATGGCTGGAGACCTCAAACACAAATATGTCACTCTACTCTGAATTTTTTGTCCTGTAGAATTCCTCAAAATATGTTATTTTCCCATTTCCTTTTATTTTATTAATTTAGTCTTCTCTCATACAATATATTCCAACCACAATTTCTCCTCCATCCATTCCTCCCAATTCCCTCTCCTCCTATACCTACTGATTCCCAGTTTCCCAACAAAAAACAATCAGGCCCAGTAATATCAACCCAACTGGGCATAACAAGATTCATAGTGTCCTTGACCCCTCTCTCTCCTATAATCTTTCCTCCCCAGAAGTCAAAGTCTCATAAGACCCCATCCTTAATTTTTAAAAATGTGAAGGCTTCACAAGCCTCTGCATCCACTGTATTGAAAGCAATTAATTAATACAAATGCACAAATTTTTGGGTATGAAGTATTTATCAGTAAAGATTTCATTAAAAAAATAAAAGCAGGAAACATCCCTGCAAAGTAAGAATAACTTGAACTAAGGAAAGCAGAAGATAACAAGTCATGTGATGATAATCACCAGGACTTATGAGAAGGGGTGTCTGAGTTAGGGTTTCTATTGCTGTGACAAAATACCATGATCAAAATGCAAGTATAGAAACAAAAGGTTTATTTGGATTATACATCTATATCAGTGATCAACATCAAAAGTGTAGTATGAAGGCGAGTGGGCCACATTCCCAGAACACAGCTAGCGTAACCCCTGAAATAATTACACAGAAACCATATTCATTTAAACACTGCCTGGTCCATTAGTTCTAGCCTCTTATTGGCTAACTCTCACATCTAGATTCAACCCATTTCTAATAATCTGTATGTCACCACGAGGTTGTGGCTTACCGGGAAAGAGTCAGCATGTCTGACCTGGCAGCTTCATGGCGGCTCTCTCTCTATCTTCTTCCCAGCATTCTTCTCTGTCTACTCTGCCTACTTGATTTCTGCCCTATCAAAAGGCCAAGGCAGTTTCTCTATTTAACCAATGAAAGCAACACAAATACAAAAGGTCCTCCTACACCAAAAGGAAGTCAGAAAAGGAATTCAAACAAGGAAGGAACCTGGAGCACAAGCTGATATGGGGGCTATGGAAGGGCACTGCTCACTGGCTTGCTTCCCATGATTTGCTCATTCTTCTTTCTCATAGAACCCAGGACCAACAGGAAATGCATTTTACCACCTCTAATGGGCTGGGGCCTGCCCCATCAATCAGTAATTAAGAAAATACCTGACAACTGATTCCTATAGAGTCATTTTTCTCAATTTAGCTTCCCTCCTTTCAGGTGACCCTACCTTGAGTAATGTGACATAAGATTAGCCAGCACAAATGTTTATCATCTGACAACCTATATGAGAAAATATATGGCTTAAAATGATTCATTGTTCCATAAAGTGAGGAGATCTTCACACAGAAGCTGCCGCTGCACTTTCATCCATAAGTGAGAATTGAGAATGAAGGCCATTTAGTAGATATTAGAAGCAAGAATATTTGTAGATATGAATGATTTGCAAAGGCTAGTCAAGAAAATGAAGGCTATTAAAGGTCAGTCAAAGGAAAAATACAATGTAATGTTAATTGTTTTAATGTTCATTCATTTATTTAGAAATTCAGCTGAAGTGACTTAGACATGCCCAGGTAGAAAAAGTTAACTACAGAAGGAACAGCTGAAACATGATCAACACTAGATGTGGTGAATTATAGACTTAAAATCTAAGATTAGAATTTTTTTTTGAGAAGAGCAAGACTGCCACTCTGTCTTGTTAGAACAGCAGAGAAAGAAATAAAACCTAAGGCCCAATAACATAACAAATGTATCTGTAAGGTAAGGGATTAACAGTGGCTAGCCTCTGCAACACGGGACGATAACCAATATTGGTTCTTTTCTTTCCCCCTATGTTCAACATCACCTTCACATTTTATCATACATCAACCTCCAGGATTTTTTAGATTCATCTTCCTATTTGCAGCTGTCACTGTTCTATCAAAGATCAGAAAACCATTCATAAAACATTTATAACATAATCAGTAAATGTCATAAATGCCCTGAGTTCTGAACTTGGATCCATTAGCTTGTGGTGGTGAGTCATGGGGAAGAAAATTTTAGTGCTGATGAAAGAAATAAAAATAGAGACAAATAAATGGAGCAATAACCCCTATACATTGGTTCGAAGTATTGATGTTAAAGTTTAACTTGTCTTCTTAAAGTGCTGAGAATAGCTAACCCCTGAGTTCTCAGATCTAATCAGAATGTTTATACCACTGACATTCAGGTTCTTTAAGAGAGACTAGAAAAGAGTGTATGTGTGGAAACTACATAGAAGGACTGTGAAATACTGTCTTTTGAACATGGCATGACTAATGAAGCCTTGACCTCACAACAGTTATGATTTACTGCAATGGGCTACACAAAACTGAGCTTATCAACATTCAATCATGAATTCAAATGTTATTTCTTCTTTTTGAATTATTGAGTACTGATGGATCCTGGAGGAGAGGCATTATTTTCAATTTTGCACCCAGTGAAGAGCTGATGTTTTCTTTCTTGTGGTTGCATAGACATTTCTGGATAAATCTAGTGAGTCTCAATGGGAAAAATACATGAACTCATGAGTATGGGAAGGTGATAATTAGGGAGGAGGAAATAAAATAGAGGTCAGAGAGAGATTAGTTGATATAGATTTAACTTTTGCAAATATTCTTATGCCCTTTTATTCAAAATAAAATCGCACTTGGTGAATTCATTTCTGAAAACAAAGTTACTCTATCTCCAGAATGCTACTGGTACATTTTAATATGACATGTTTCTTAGACATTAATCTCAAACCTAAAATATTCTTAAATTTCTCATACTCTCAAGGCATCTTCAACTTTCATTCCCCAGAAACATCTTAGCAATTTGTCTGTCTATGGTCATAATGCAGCCTCTAATGTCTCCTTAACTGATAGATCTCAATAAGCAATAATAATATGTTATTTCAACATTAGAAGGAAATAGAATTTTAAAATTGCTATGTAAAACTACTCAAATTTGGTGAGAAATGTCTCTGTGACCATGTGTGATTTTTATCCAGCTTTGATGAGACAGCCACTTAGTTGTGATCTGTAAATCTTTTTAGTAACATTGGAGGTTCTAATTCATATTTACCAATCACAGAAAATGTTATAAATGCTATTTAATAATTTACTTGTCACACACACATAAACACATATACACACCATACAACACACACCAAAGCTTCTTCAAAAAAAAATTAGTGTCAGCCATCACCATCTTAGAATGACTCTGCTCCCAACTAGCCTTGCCTCATCTTTCATAGAGTTTCTGATGTTGGTATTTTGGTACAAAATGTCATCTTTTGTGTCATCAAAAATAAACATATATTGTCTTTTACTTGTTGACAACCAAGAGATATAAATCCAGACAAATGTGGCAAGATATATTTTGACATGTACTGCAAGGGATTACACACCTAGAATTTATCTATTTTTCCCTTTGGTTTTATTTTATTTATTTTCTTAACTGAGAGTGCTGGTTCACTAAACTTCTCTCTCAAGGAATAAGAAGTCACAACAAAAGAGCTGGGAGAGTTGGACCCTACTGATAATTAACCCCACTTTGTCACATTTTTTTTGAACTATTATTTCAGCAGAACACAGGAATCTGAAAAACTTAAGTGTAATGTGGAGTGCATAATTTCACACAAAACAGGCAGAGTACACAAAGAATATACATAAAACCTAGGGTCTGCTCTGATACTCTTTCTGTAATGTCGTAGACAGTGGCCACCCGTTATAAAATTGGTTGAGCAGCTGAAACAGGTGGACACTGTACAAGTAATAATCCTGATAAGGTTTCTATTTCTCCATCAGATATAGAGCCATGATCACATGAGCTAATAAGAGAAAAGGGAAGGTAAAACATACTAGAGGAAGACTAAAAGGTATCAATAGGTCTATTATAAATAATATTAAAAGGATACATAAAGTTATTCTATTTTCTTCTTGGTTCTATTTTACACTTTATTAAGTTTTGTTTGTACTACATTTTGCTCTGTAATTTCAAATATTGGATTGGAGATATATATACATATAGTTTCTTGTATAGACTAAAGGCTATTGAAAGATTTGTTATGTCAAAGAAGTGGCAATCATGTTAAGATGTTCAGTGTGGTTGATAAATTTGGAGTTTGATTTCTTGATGAATGTTCATGATTTCCTTTACAGCATGTGAATGTACCTGACACTTGATAATGTCAGTTTTGTTCATTTATTAAAGTCACAGTGGGATGTCAAATCTGGGTTTATATATGGATACCACAAACCACACACTGTGAAGATGTCAAACTAGTTCGTTTGGTATAAATTTGAAAGTGTTTCATAACTTGTTTTTCTGGAATCTGCAAATTAAAACAATTCTCCACATTTATTGCAATACAAAATTTACATATGACAAAGAATGTAGCAAAGATAGGCATCCATGTAATTATTGAAAACAGAGAAATAATTTAGAAAGCCATAGCTGTGCACTTATCACAAAAAAATCTGACATTTCACAACCTCCATTAAGCTTCCTCTGATATCTATACTCAAGCTTGATAAGGCATGATGAGCTATGTTTTGCATTGCTATAATTTAACTCCATTAAAGTAATTTCCTTCTACCATATCCTAACCACTAAAAATGATAGTAGTATAACATATGTATTAGACTGGAGATAAGCAACCCAGTGATTTATAAGTATTATGTCCTTAATTGTGGATAAAGCTGAATATAAAGCTGACATTACAATTGTGTTTGTTAGCATAAGTATACATTCTAGGTTTAGCTAGCTCTGATTCTAAGAAATAAGTCTTCTATCATAATCTATAGCTTCTAATAATGTAAAATAATGTTGAAACCTTAGAGCTATCAATAAATGATCATTAAATGAAGAAATCTTTACAGATTGTTTTCTTGCTCATAGGACAAGAGCTGTCTTAAGGATTAGAACATATATTCTTAATTTAATTAGAACTCTGTAACACCTCAGCATACATTTAACAGTACCTTTGGAAGAATAATATATATTACTCCATATAAGTACAATATAATACATTCAAGGCGCAATCAACTGTTTACATAGTTTTTTAATATTGTATTAAAATTTGTATTCAAAATAATTTATGTTAATTTGATCAAGTATATCTTCACAAAATTACAAAATTATAAAAGGTGTTGTGAATTTGCATTGTTAACATTATAGATTTTCTTCTTCCACTCAACTTTGAAGAACATTTTATACAAGAAATTTCAGATTCTCTAGATTTCTAAAGCTAATGTAAGCTAAATTTGAGTGTACTTAAGAATTCAATGCTTGCCAGGTGGTGATAGCTCATGGCTTTAATTACAGCACTCAGAAGGCAGAGGCAGGCAGATCTTGGTGAGTTTGAGGCCAGCCTGGTCTACATATTGAGTGTCAAGACAGGCTCCAAAACTACACATAGAAACCCTGTCTTGAACCTCCTCCCCCCCTCAAAAAAAAAAAAGAATTCAATGCTTACCTAGGAGATTTTTAGAAATAAAATAATTATGTTTCAAAAGTAATAAAATTTTATTTATGAAAAGATAAACTATACATAGATATATTTTATTATATACATCCATATTAATTTTTACATAAGCAGAGTTATACACTTAAACACACATATATAATTGAATACTTAGTTATGCTATTATGTCTTAATATATGCATATCAGCCAGATAGCCTTATACTAAATATAAAGTTTATGTATATGATAGTGTTGTTTAATTCAGAATACAGTACTTATATGGTATGAAACTTTCTAAGAACCTTTATCATTTATTACAGAAGTAGAAATTGATATTCAAGGTAGAAACACACCATCATTAACTTCTGTTTGAGGAAAACTCATATTTGCAAGACTTGTGAGAAATACAGACTCCAGAATATCTGTTGCTTCTGCCTGTAATTTTAAATATGCTAATTGCATTACTTCCCTAGTGGCTGTGGGGTTTCCCAGCCTGTGTATAATTTATATCTCATAAATACATATCCCAATCTACTGGACATTTTTATCTGTGGATTGTCAAGAAGGTGTTTCATCCTTAGTTACAATGTCCAATTAATATAAATATTGTTAGCCTATACAGCATTCTGATGAATAAGTACAAAGAGATGCTGCCCAAATCAGGAGTTAAAACTTTCCATTAAGTGCTGACTTAGGTCACAGCTTAAAAAAACAGCTGAAATTTCCTCACCTGCCAAGATATATACAATCAAGTGATATAAAATTTCAAAATAGTCTTAGATCAGACCAGGTGTTTTGCTAATTGGGTTTTAAGATAAACTATTCACAGAAAAATACAATCTTATTTAAAAGAAGACATAGCCCACAGTCTGATTTGTTGAGCCAAGATAAATAGGCAAAGTAACTCAACTGCGTTGCCAGGGACCATAATTAACTCCTTGCAGGGAATCCTAACCTTAGTTTTATGGTCTTTGTTCTGACACCATGGGATGTATAAGATTCTCTGACTGACCAGGTTTAACAACAAAATATAAACTAACTTTATAACCCCAAGAAAGAGTTACAAACTTCCCTTTCTATGTTCAAGGATTACATGTAGGACAGAAAAATATATTTTAAGATTCAAAATGCCTTTTACTGTCACTGTGCTTTAGAGAGTACCTAGTGAACTCGTCAGCACTTAGCCACAACCCAGCTCAACATGACTCATTGCTGCACTCTCACTATCATTCCTTGTAAACAAATTGTCTCCAGTTCAAGAAACTGGCTTTTAGGACCACTAACCACAAAATGTTTAAAATATTTTATACACTTAGAAGTATAGGGTATAACACATAATTTCCTTATGTTTCTTATTCTCCTTAAAAGTTCAGTTTTATAAGTCAGGTAGAGGTACTATAGATAAGATTGCAGCCCACTGACTGGACGAAAGTCCTCTCTTGTTGTTATGTGCTTATCTGAATTTATACCTAAAGAACTGTTGAGAAGACTCTGTTTATCAATTACTTAAGAAATGGTATGCAACCTTCAGATGTAATACCTGAAAGATTTTTTTGGTAAGCTGTGTAGAACAAAGAGAGCTTGGAGAAACTGGCAGAATTCAATATGGCAGAAAGTGGCAGACAACTATCCATAATGAGATCTGAATATATGTATATTATGTATGCAGATCTCTGTATATAGAATAAATAATATTTTTTAAAAAAACCTACCAAATCAAACCTAGGAAGTACATTAACACCTAACCTTGTTATTTGATTCAAAATATTTTAATTTTCCTTATTATTAATGTGTTTATGAATGTGATGTATGATCTTAGAAATCAAACCCATGTCATCATGTCTGGAACATGAAGGTCATTATGCTCACAAATAAGCACTAGAAGTACTAGAAACATTAAACATCCCTCATATAAAAAGTCCTAAGTTTGTGACTCTGGATTTTTTTCTGAGCCCTACTTGCAGCCCAGAAGCTGGTTCTTTTGGGTTGTGTTAGAAACTATACGCAACACTTTGAGTCCCTCATCGACTTAGTATAATAAGATATTTAGATTAGCTGTGGCAGAATGATAGGTCCAAAGATTATGCTCCCGATACTAAGAACCTGTGGATGTTATCGTATACAATCATTTGTTTTTTGCAGATCTGTTCATCACAGACCTTGAGAATAGATAACTCTGTATTACGCAAATATTAAATTAATGTCTATGAACAGTTGTCTATAGGGAACAGCCAGAGAAATGTTAGGTTACACACATAGAAGCTAGAAGTTGGAGTGATATAGTACTGTGGGACAATAGTCTGTACCCTGTCAATTGTATTTTAATAAAATGCTGATTGGCTAGTAGCCAGGCAGGAAGTAGAGGTGGGGCAATGAGAACAGGAGAGTTCTGGGAGGAGGGAAGTTCAGTGTGCAATCAACACCCAGAAACATAGGAAGCCAGACACACAGCAAGCAAGATTTGATTGCCTTGCCGAAAAAGGTACCAAGCCATGTGGCTAACACAAACAAGAATTATGAGCCAATATAAGTTATATGAGTTAATAAGAAGCCTGAGCTAATAGGCCAATCAGTTTATAATTAATGTAGACCTCTGTGTGATTTCTTTGGGACTTAATGACTGTGCTTTGGGACTTAACAACTGTGGAAACCAGGCAAGACAGAAACCCCAAGAAGAGGAAGGGCAAGGGTGAGAAGAAGAAGAAAAGAAATTGAAAGAAGCCAATAAATGAGTTTTCCCATATATCATGAGGATAATATTATTTTTTTCTAAGTCTCAATTGTGATTATTTGCCAATATGTGTTTCCTGTGTTGTATTTATGTTAGAGGAGTTGTCTTACTTTAATGTAAAGATGAAACCTTGGTTCCTGTTTTTTTTTTGGGGGGAGGCTCATTGGGGGAGCTTACTAATAGAAAGATTTATATGTGCATTGACTTATGATGTCTCAATAACAATCTTCTCAGGTTGCTAATTTTAGGTTTCCCAAACATATCTAATAAAGGATATCATAAAACATCTGAATTATTGTCTATTTCTAATACTATCTATGCATAAAAAATATTCCATGAGTTATTTTTTCACATGATAAATTTAATAAATTTATAAAGATACATAAAGATTGCAAGCTTGATTGAAACTTTAATTAATGAGTTTATTACCTGGAAATGTGTAAATTGAGATTGAAAATGACTTATTGAATGCCAGTTTTTTCAGCTTTAAGTACATTTCTTCAAAGGCAAACTCTATGAAAATTAAATGTTAACATTTGAAAAGTATAATTTAGTTTATAGTAATGTAAGATGGAACACACACATTCATCAGATTAAAAACTATTTACAAGGCTGTGGCTACATGGCCCTACAGTCCCAGCACTTGGTAGACAGATTCAGGGAGATATTATTCAAGGTCAGCTTAGGCTTTCTAGTGATACGATTTCTCAAAAATATTCCCACTCAACTCTATATACATACATCTACATGTATGTATGAAAATATGACAGTAGAAAGGTTACTGACATGTGGGAGAAGGACAAAGTCTAAAGGGATGGGAAAAATAAGGCAGTTAGGGGATGGAATAAAAACAAAGATCACATATTTTTCTCCAAATAAGGTTGCAGGCTTTCATCTATACACCACGACATAAAAACAGAGAGAGATTATTTAGGAGTCAATCTCAACCTTACTAATGCTGCAACCCTTTAATACATTTTCTCGTGTTGAAATGGCCAACCAACCATAAAATTGTTTTGGTTGCTGCTTCATAAATGTAATTTGATACTGTTAATGAATTGAAGTGTAAATATTTTAGAGATAGATGTTTGTAATGGGATCATGAATGACAGGTTGAGAATCAATGATTTAGAAGGACATTGTGGGATGGGATGGGGAAACAGGATAAGGCAGAGTATTGCACGTGAGGTTGCTAATATGAGCAGTGTTATGATATATGTGTATGAAAATGTCATGAATAACACTATTATTTTATATAACAACTAAAACTTTAGCAAAAGAAAATAAAACGGGAAATACATTTTAAGAGAACTAACATATATTATTGTACTATCTGATTTTTATGTGAATTTGACACAATCTAGATTTACCTAAGAAGAAGGAACCTCAATTGAGAAAATGCTGCCAGAAGATCCAGCTGTAGACAAGATTATAGGAGCTTTTCTTTCCTTCCTTCCTTCCGTCCTTCCTTCCTTCTTTCCTTTTTTATTCCTTCCTTTCTTCCTTCCTTCTTTTCTTTCTTCCTTCCTTCCTTCCTTCTTCCTTTCTTTTCTTTTATTATTCTCTCATACATTGCATCCTGACCATAGTGTTCCTCCTAATATCTTCCCAGTCCTCTTCACCACCTCCCTTGTCCCCTAGATCCACTCCTCCATTTCCTTTCCAAAAAAGAAAGAGAGAAGGCTTTCCCAGAGATATCAACCAAATACAGCCTAACAAGTTACAATAAGATGAGGCACAAACCCCAAGGTCAAGACTGGATGAGATAACGCAAAAGGTGGGAAAAGGTCCCAAGATCAGGCAAAAAAAATCAGAGACACCCTCAGTCTCACTGTTAGGTGTCTCACAAGAATACTACCTACACAACCATAAAGTCTATGCAGATGACCTAAGTCAGACCCATACAGGTATATAGGACTGTGATTGTCATTTAGTCTCTATGATCTCCTATGAGCTCTGCTTAGTTGATTCTGTGGGCTGCACTCTCATGGTGTTATTGACCCTTCTTTCTCCTGTGAGCCCCCTCTTCTGCATGGTTCCCATAATTCCACCTAGTGTTTGGCTGTGGATCTCTGCATCTGTTCCCATCAGTTGCTAGACAACTCTCTGATGACAACTGGGCTATGAATATAGCAGAGTATTTTTAGTAATCATTTCATTCAAAGTTTTTTCAGTTGGGTTTGGATCTGTCCTTCCTCTATTTCCAAGCCCAGGTGGTGTTAGTTGTGGGCTTTGTCTCATGGCCTGAAGGTCAAGTTGGGCCAGTCATTGGTTGACCACTCACACAAGTTCTGCACAATCATTACCCTAGCACACCTTGCAGGCAGGACAAATGGTAATCTAAAGATGTTTTGAGTGTGTTGGCAACAGCTGGAGGATTAGCTTAAATTGTAGGGCAATTTCTAAATTAGTTATTGATGTGGGAGAGCCCAGTGAATTGAGGGTGGTGCCACACCTGCAGGGATAGTCCTGGGTTGTATAAGAAAGCAGGCTGAGCAAGCCAAGAAGAACAAACTAGCAGCATCAGTCCTCCCTGACCTCTGTATCAGCTCCTGTCTTCAGGTTTCTGCCCTGTTTGCATTCCTGTCCTGACCTCCTTTAGTGATGAACAGTGATATGGAAGCTTAAGCCAGTAAAACCTTTCCTCCTGAAGTTGTTTTTGGTCACGGTGTTTTATCACAATAACAGTAACCCTAACCAAAATAACTTTTATGATGAATATATAATATATTGTAAATTAATGCTTGAAATTTAATGAAAGAGAAATTATAATTGGGTGCTTCACTTTAGTGTTTTATAGAAGGTCTGCAATTATTACAAACTTAAAGATAAGAAATGTTTACATATTAATACTATATTTATTTCACCAATACAACAGATCTAATAAGTTGTTATATCAAAATCAGGTGTTTTTATCTATGTCCTGTTCTGTAAGCTTATATTTTGTTTTGTATTTGTTGTTGTTGTTGTATTTTTATTCTTCTTTCATACAATATATTCCAACTGCAGCTTTCTACCCACCACTCCTCCATATACCATCCCTACTGCCCCCTTCCCAGATCCACACCTGCTCCATTTCCCTTCAGAAAAGAGCAGGAAATTTGCAGCTCTCACCATAGGTTATATATGATTGATTGACTTACAAATGCAGTGTTGTATATGCCATGTTTAAATCAACATTCCATAATGGAAAGTAGCCTTTACACATATAAGAAGTTTTTCTAAATTCGTTTATTTTTTTGAGTTGACATTTAATGATCTTTATATCTGGTCTTTTAGAATGCATGTAATAAAATATGAAGTCTAAATGGGATTGCAATTTCATTTGATTTAATTTCCCTTAAGGATGAAAACATTGACTAGAAGTTCAAAAGTCAGTTTTCATAAATTTTATAGTGGGAATAAAGGACAGATGACTTGTAAGAAATGTGATATGAATACACAGAAATAATGGTGAATTTACTGTCTGAAAAATTATAGGAAACGGACTGCATCAGTGTTTGGGGATCCATTTATTGTTATAGTTCCTCCTTATATTTCTGCCATCTGTAGTCACCCAATGGTACATTAACTATGCTCCAATAGATGGACCTGTATCCATGAATTCATGGGCAGCATAAATTGGACTTGATTGTTTATTTGAAACAACAACAAAGATACATGAAGTTAGGGGGGTACACAGTGAGAGTCAGATCAGGAATCCATAGGGCTAAATTTATTCAAAACACATTCATGAAATTCACAAAGAATTAACAAAATATGTTATTTAATATAATAATAATTAAATAATACTATCAGGAAAGTATTGTATCTCACTTTACTTTTCTGTTTCTGTGAGAAAACACTCTGACAGTAGCACTGTAGGAGCTAAAGGGTTTATTTTAGTTCCTAGTGGAAGAGTCAACCATGATACGGAAGTTACATTGACAGGCACTTGATGCAGTTATCTATACTCACTTTATAACATAACAGAGATCATAAAATAAATGCATGCAGTATTCTGCTCCCTCCTTTCACTCTTATCCGTTCATGTAGCCCTGGTTTAAGGAATGGTGCCACTCACAGTGTGTAAGTTTTCCCACCCCAGTTAATATAGTGAATTACACATACACACACTCATACCCAGGGCTAACTTTGGTTAAGATAAAAATTAATGCTAACAATGGCATACAACCACATGTACATAAGATATTTCAGTAGTTTTACCAAATTGTTTCCATATAATTGCTGAGAAAATTTGACAGCTTCCTCATAGGAGTCATAAGAATTGATGATTGAAGGTTGAGCCATGGTAGTTCCAATTGTTTAGACCAATTAACAGGAAGTATGGTGCTATCAATATATTAAATATTTAATGTTGTTGGGCCTACCTTCGAAGATTGGTAATTTAGTTTTGGTTCTGTTGATTTTGGAAATGTGTTGTCCATTCAAGTGAAGAATCAAATAGATATGTCACTGTTTTATATCAGGCATATAGTATGAAGATAAAATTTTCAAAATAACTTGAAGAAAAAGTCACTTTTAAATATATGAATGGGTAGACTGTCTAAAAAGAGATAAAGATAGAGAATCAAAACTATTCAAGAACTTTAAATAACATGGAGCTAGTGTATATGGCATGTTGGGAAGTGTTACAGAAAAGTTGTTGGATGTTTTTTAAAGTAATCAAATAACAGGATAAAGGAAACATGGCTGACTATTGTAACTCACACACACACACACACATTTATAGACATATAGACAATATTTGATACTCCGGATACTGAGTTGTGAGTTTCTGATGGTATCATCTGTTTACACTTGCTCCTGAATCAATAATACTAACAAAATATAGAGCACTGAAAGGCAGTTTCAGACAGCCATGTTAGGGAGGTGTGCTCTCTGGGTTGATTTGTCGAGATGGCATGCCCCAAAAGGTCTGATATTGGTTACCAAGTTGGCCAAATGAAATAAAAAAAAAAGATTTAAGCTCCAATAAGAAGCATTGAAAAGATTTGCTTATAATTATGGGTGAAACATTGAAGAGTAGCAATTTCCAAGGTTTTACTGGAAGAGTCTATATGGTTCAGTTTATACACACAAGTAACATTAAACATACTGAACAGGATATATTTACGAATATATGTGTATATATCATATGTATTCAATAACAATAAGTGAAATAAAGAGCCCATTAATCTGAAGGACATTGGGAGGGGCATATGAGAGAGTTTAGAGGGAGAGAATGGAGAAGAGAAATGTTGTAATCAACTTTTAATCTGAAAAAATTGAAAAGAATTGCTCTGAAAATACAAAACAAAACTTTACAAGGCAAAAAGAAAGTGATATACTCACGTCCAAATAGATCAAACAGAAAGTGGATCGGGGAACTGGCAAGTGCCCTTGAGAAAGAAGAAATATTAGTTCAATTCGGTTCTGGCAGAGCAAGCTGTGTATGTAGGAACTGAGTTACATGATTTGTTATAGTATAGAATTTAAATAAAACCCACCATTTAGGAGTAAAGGAGCTAGATAAAGCAACTAAAGGAATGTAATATTCACGGGAAATTATGAAATATGGCATGGTGCTGTCCAGGGACAAGAAGCAGGTAGTAGTCATTCCAGGCAAGGAAAAAATAATAAATTCTTATGTCCCAGAAATTATATGATATGATCAAGGAGACAATTCTATATTCACATCACTGGCAATCTTATTTATACTTAAAAAGCAACCAGGAAAAAAAATGTAAGCTGCATGTGAAAGCAGGCTCTGTACACTGGTTTTTACACTAATATATATATATTGCTTTCATTATTCAGGCAGTTTATCAGTTTTGATTCAAAAATCCTTAGGGGAAGATTTGCTTCTATAAAACAATGATGCTTCTGAAAGTAGTAAAGGATTGGTGGGTTATGAAAACGGAATTTCACCATGCTCACTTAAGTGTTTGAAGAATATTTTGTTTACGATGGAGTGTCTGTGATATTGCTTGTCACTTCCCATTACCTTTTGATCAACATGATAACAGGAATAGCACCTCCAAAAGCAATTGACTCTAAAAGCAATTGACTCTGACATTGTGAGTGTATTTAATGGCTTTCAGTTATGGCTATGAGTTCCAAGTGCTAGGCATTTGACTTCCACTATAATCAATTATTATAACTTCATGAGACAGTTAAATTGAGTGACCTCTAGGGCTACATGCTTGAAATAACATTTGAGAACATTTATATAATTTGTAGGCCTAGCGGTAAATCCCAACTTCACTCCATAGAAGTATCACTTAAATGAACTTGGCAAATAATCTGTTTCAGAACATGACTGATTCTTTTTCAAAGCATAATGTGAGTGTATACTCTAGAGGATCAAGTTGTTCCAAGATGAAGTTAAAATAGAATATTATTATATTTTCTCAGTATTGCATTCACAACATTTTTAATATTATTCATACGAACTCCACTATCAGCATCCATGTATATACAGATTAAAATAAAATACTGATAAATTAAAGGAGTGGAATTTTAGCTATCATTCTAGTTATTGAGATGTACAATGTTTAGCCTACACAGTATTGCAAATTCTAATCATAACATTAGCTGATTAAGTGCTCGTTCTTTTAATTACATAATACATCTAAAGTATATAGTATGTTTGGGGCAAATGCACATTGCACACATGCAGTAAAACAGTTGCTACTGAGTACTCGATTAGTGCATATTATGATCTGGTTCGTGTTTATATGACTAGCAAGAACTTAATGAATACAATTTGTAATAACTTAAGTACATTTTCCAGTGTAACCTAATTGTCTTAATAAAACCATGCCTATAGCTGATTGCCAAGGAAGTTAGCATCCACTGTTTTCTATGTGTGTAAATTAAACTTTGTTTCTTGACCATATATTTTTATAAGTTACAACTCTTCATGTGGAAAGCAACATCAATTCATAAGCAGTAAATATAAGCAGTTAGTTAAATTTAAACAATTTAGTTGTTAATATTCCATAATACTTAATAATATATTATTTTAACAAATTAAAAATTTCATCCCCATTTTTAGCTTGGATGTTATATTTTACAATTAGTCGTCTGTCTTCTTTATAAAATGCATTTTTCCTTCTGAATTTTCATTTTTTAATTATAAGCACAATTTTTATTTATTCTTTGGGAATTTCACAACATATTTCCAGTCCCATTCATTTCCCAGTCCCTAAGTATCAGCCCTTCACCCTTGTAGCAATACCCCAAAAGAAAACCTTAAAAAGAAATAATAAAAATAAAATAAAATAAAAATAAGAATATTGATTGAAACAGAAAACAAAGCAAACAACAACAAAAAAAACCCAAACACTTAACTCCTCATTTCCCACCCCTCCATCATCTCTTCATTTTTGTGTCATTGGGAGCTGCTATGTATCATGCAGTATACCCTGCTATACCAACAGCTTTACTTGCAAGTGTTCATTGTACAGTGTTGGTCAGTTTCAAGACACCTGGCCCCTGGTACACCATCAATGTTGGACCCCCACCTAATCTCCTTTAGGATATCCTGTTGTTATCCCAGTTATGGAAATTCTGTGGTTCTGCTTCCAGACAACAAGTCACTTCATGTGCTCTAGCAAGTCATAGATGGCTTAGATTTTGGGAAGTGCCAACCCAAATAAATCCCTTGGTGTGGGCCTGGTTGCTACTTGAGTTGGTCAGTCTGGGCTGCTGGGACCACTCCCCTCAAATGAGTGGTAGAGGCAGCTTTCACGTGCTGCCATCTGGGACCCTGGTGCCCTCCAGCCCCTTCTGTTGCCAAGGGACATGACTGGGTCTGTGGGTCTATCACAGCCAGGGTATCCATCAATTTGGGGGGCTCTAGTTACCACAGAAGTCTATGAGGATGACCCAGGTCTGGCCATCACATGTGGTTATGTTTGTGCTCTGGGGCCATACTTCCACAGGGCTCATTCCAATCTGTGAGGCCTGTGCCATAACCTGGCACAACAAGGTGACAAGGTGACAACTTGACCCAAGCTATTTTGATGCAATGTTTGGGTCCCTGGTCCTGATGCAGCTGGGATCTGTGTAGACGTCCGCTGCCCATTTATCCCAGAGACCCATGTGAACCACATGCTGAACCATGTGTTGAAGTTTGTGGGTCATTCTTACTTGGCTCCACCCCTCACCAGTCCAGAGAGATGTGCACCCTTCACTGGAGTGCTGAGCCCATCCCCCACTTGCTGTGGGACAAAGGTCTTTCACCCTGTCACTTGTATTGTCTTAATAAAATGCTGATTGGCCAGTAGTCAGGCAGGAAGTATAGGCAGGGCAACCAGGCAAGAAGTAGAAGTGGGGCATTGAGAATTGAGAATTCTAGGAAGAGACAAGACTCAGTCTGCAGTTATCATCCAAACACAGAGGAAGCAAGATGAGAATGCCTCGCTGATAAAAGGTGCTAAGCCACATGGCTAAGACAGACAAGAATTATGGGTTAATATAAGTTTTAAGAGTTAAGAAGAAGCCTGAGCTAGTAGGCCAACCAGTTTATAATTAATGTAGACCTCTGTTTGTTTCTTTGGCACTGAATGGCTGTGGGACTGAGCAGGACAGAAATCTCAGTCAACACCCACTGGCCCCACCCCTGGGCCACTTCTGCATTTGAGAAAATGTTCATTTCTTAATGGTATTCAACATAATCTAAAAACAGAAACTATGGAAAATTTTATAAGAGGAAATTTATCTGAAGTTAAAATGAGTAAGATCCTAAATATTTAGGCTTGTTAGATTTTATGTATAAAACATCCAAAATTAATTAATGTACTTAACTGTTTCTATTAAGCAAGTTATATAACTACAACATTTGTATAAACAGAAATAGTACAATACCTGCTATAGGAGGTCCTTCTGTCTATGTGTTACTTTCATTGGTTAAAAAGGAACTGCTTTGGGCCTATAGCAGAGCTATAAGGGAACAGAGCTGGGGGGGAAACTAAATGGAATGCTGGGAAGAGGAGGCAGAGAAAGACACCATAGATCCTCCACCTGAGATAGACGCCAGTTAGACTCTTTGCCAGTAAGCTACTGCCATGTGGTGATACACAAATTAATAGTTAGCCAATAAGAAGTTAGAGCTAATGGGCCAAGCAGTGTTTTAATTGATACAATTTCTGTGTGATTATTTTGGTTCTGGGTGGCTGAAATGAACAAGTGGGCCCTCCTCCTACAAATATCACATAACTAACGTTACTGCTTTTATTACTAGTATTACCTGACTGCCATTCATATGAAAGAAACCACCAGTAACTTTATTGTTCTTCTTTCAATTAAAATGAAGATAGAAGTCACTTTATGAACTTTTATAAACATTAAATTGAAATACTTGAAGAATATACTGTAGAAATGCTATAATTATTTACTTGTCACTTCTTATAAGAGGCCACAATATAACACATCTGAGTAGTATTAATTTATTTTTGAAGTTATAACATAATGACATCATTTCCCCCTAACCTATTCTCCCTCTGAACCCTGCCGTGTACCTCTTTTTTTTTTAACTCACAGCTCTATAGAAGTTATTAAATGTTGGACCACTATACTTGAACAATTATTTAGAGCACTAGTTGGTGAAAAGTGTCAGTGTTTTGACAGATGAAAATCAGAGAACAGCCACTGATAGATATATGTTGACACAAACTGTCAACATATTTCTAAGTGTCGATATTCAGCAGACATTATCTCCATAAAACAAGTTGGTATTAATAATAAAATCCTGCAGTCATATATGGGGTGAAAGCTGAACCAGCCAACTATTACTTCTCATTTCTGCAACATCCTCAGACCAAATATAATATCCTGTCTCTCTAAGTCCTCAGTCTGAATGTCTGGAGCTCTGCCTGCCAAGCCATAACCCTCTCTGCCCCCACCTTCCTAGTGCTGGGGTTAAAGGAACGTGACACCAAGTACTGGGATTAAAGGTTGAGCCTCCACTGTTCTGGTGTTTCTCTTATAGACTGGATCAATCTCCTCTAGCCCAGGGAGGCCTTGTACTCAAAGAGATCTTTCTGCCTGTGCCTCCTAAGTGCTGGAATTAAAGTTGTGTACCATCACTGCCTGGTCTCTAAAGCTAACTAGTGGCTTAGCTCTGAACTCTGAGCTTCAGGCAAGCTGTATTCGTTAGATGACAAACAAAACATCACCAGAGAGAGATGAATTTAAAGTTTTATTCTTAGAAACTTGTTCTCATATTTTATTCACAAATGTTTGTACTCAGAATATTAACAGCCTCTCAGATTTGAGATAAAAAAATCATAACCTATACAAGGTGACTATGGATGCATGTATATATCTTACA
>PVIU01019275.1:0-36784 GCA_004026605.1 Ondatra zibethicus
CTCTTCCTCTTCCTCCTCCTCATCTTCCTCCTCTTCGTCGTCCTCCTCCTCTTCTTCCTTCTCCTTCTCTTCTTTTTTCTCCTTTCTCTTCCTCGTCTTCATTATTGTTGTTGTTATTATTATCATTATAATTTTTGAGACATGGTCTCATTATGTAGCCCTGGCTGGCCTAGAAATCACTATATAGGCCAGGATGGCCTCATGCTCACAAAGATCTACCTGCTTCTGTCGCCCAGATTTTTATGTGGGTTCTGGGGATACAGTTTAGGTGTTTGTGTTCCAGAACTTAACTGCTGGAACCATCTCTCTAGTCCCAGAACCATTTATCATTTATTTCTTTATTTTTCTTTGCAAATTCCCATAATTTTTTTGGTAGATAACACATTTGTTTTGTAATAAAAGCTTTAGCTTTTAAATTTGGATATAGTTCATTATATTGCAAAAATGCAAAAAGAAAATTTGAAATTTTACAATCTATTCAAGAACACAAATTGTCTGTATTAATAAAACATTTAATAATTAGATTGCACAGTACTTCATATTTCTAGAGGGAGATTAAAATATTTTTGTTGCAATAGTAAGAAATGGTATTAATTGTTCCTCTAACACTGTATTAAGTTCCATTTCTACATGAAAGAACTGAATAATAGTAATTCAGTGTTTGAAAAATTAAAACTTAACGTTTATTTATTGTGCACAGGCGCTTGCTGCAGCATGCATGTGGAGGTCAGAGGACAGCTCCAGGACTGGAATAGGTGGTCCCAGGGATTGAACTCAGGTTGTTAAGCTCGGCAGCACATGCCTTAGCCCTGGGAGCCATCCTGCTGGCCCGAATTCAGTACTTTATAGTTTCTGTGAAAATATAAGAGTAAAGAAGCCAAGTATGGTGGCTCATGCTTGAAATCCCAGTTCTTAGGGGGTTCTTTAGACTGTTCAAAAGAAAAGATGGTACTGAGATATTTAGAGCTGAAATTAGTCTTTATAGCCAGTTTTTTAAATTGTGAGTAAAGGATTGAATATTGATAATAGAATCAATAGTTACTAAAAGAGCATATTAAAATTTACCAGTCATTTGTGAACAGAGCAGTCGGACTTGTAAATTGAATTTACCTCAAGGTTGATCTATGCTTTAAATGTATGTCTCTTTCTTTGTCTCATTTTGTTTTCCTGTACAAAAAAGGACCCCAATATAAGGTCGAGAGGAAATAGCAAGACGTGAAGCTCAGAAGGAGGGGTGGGAATGTCTTTTAAAGATGTAAAAAGTTTCCTGGCAGTGGTGGCCACACATCTTTAATACCAGCACTTGGGAGGCAAAGCAGGTGAATCGCTGAGTTCGAGTCCACCCTGGTCTATAGTGCTAGATCCAGGACTACTACTGGGAAACCCTGTCTTGAAAAACCAAAAAAAATTTAAAAAAGTAAAAAGTTGGATGAGTCTGCACAACCCTGGAGGAAGGCAGAGCTTGCCTTCTTGGTGGTGTTCTCTCCACAGAAGTGGACAGAACGGCGGACAACAGTGACCCCGTGGCTCTCAGCATCAGAGCCTTCCTGTGTAGATGAGCGTGCTACACAGACTCTCTTATGTGGTTTAAAAGTCAGCTTTCCAGACATGTAGCTGGGCTCCAGGCTCCTCCATCTTTGTCACTGTGGACTGTGCTGGCCGAAGCCCTCTGGGAAAAGGGATCTGGGGAGAGGTAGGTCCCAGGCTAGTTATCCTCTGGAGGCAGCGCAGTCAGATCAAAGATCAGGAGTGTCCACAGGGGACAGGCCTCTGACGACACATCTCTGCAGAGATACAGCCAACACTGCATATGTCCACACGTGCTGCATATGTAGACGACAGAAGAACTTCGTGAGCATGATGCCAGAGTGTAACAACCCCAGGTGTAAGGGCCACCTGGCAGCTGTAGATTCTGGCTAAGCCAAAGTCAGCTACTGTGACTCTCCCACTCCTTGTCACTAGAATGTTCTCTGGCTCCAGGTCTCTGTGTACTATGCAATTTTTGTGAAGGAAATCTAGACCTCTCGGAAACTAGTGCATTAAATCCTTAATGGTCTCAAGTGGCAAGCCTGGTGGGGACGCCTTATCCATGTGTGTGCGTTTGTTCTGGTCTGTCTGCACAAACACTAGGTTCCCTTTGATCTCAGGTAGTTCCAGAAGTAACCTCAGACACCCATCAGCCAGACAACCTTGGGGTGCACAAAGCCTCCAGCATCCTCAGTAAGGCTGCCTCGTGAGCTGTGAAGGTCACTCCAGCTTCTTTTCTACTGGGACTGTCAGAAAAAAGTAGCTACGGTGGGGATCGCATGCCTTGTATGTTGTCCCAGCCACTGGCCCATATGGCAAGATTGCCTTTCTAGAATCAGGGGAGTCTCATGCACTTGGCCAAGAGCTGGTGGGGCAGCTGTTATCAGGGCCCAGGGACAGGTCCTTGTGGTACCACACACCCAGGCTTGGTCCAGGGCAGCTAGACACTGTGAGCAGGACCATAGACACAACAATTTATGTCTTTAATTAACTGAATTTTAATTCTTAAGAAAAGGCTTATAATAGAAAGCCTTAGCTATTGGTAGTATAAGATTTATTTGTGTACAAAGTACTTAGCAAGCAGTAATGAACTGGTTGGATATTGGTAAAGCTTATTTGGTAAAATGTGCTTTTGTGTGAAGAATCCCTTTCAGCAAACAGTGTTAGGTGTGTTCCTTAGAAATGGTTCTCTGCACAAACCATTGAAGTGAATCCTTACTTTAGAGATGAAATACGTGACCTAGATCAGTGACGGCTTTCCTCACACATAAATATTAGTGAGAAGTCTACCTTCAGGGCTCTCTCTCTCTCTCTCTGGATGGTTGTGTGGAATGGGGTAGCTGTATGGATGTTGGAAGCCAATGTTGGGTATGTGTCTTCCCTAGTGGTTTGCCATCTTACTTTTTTTTTTTTTTTTTGAGCTCTGCTGCTGAATCTGGAGCTCAGACGTTGGCTAGGCTGGCTGGCCAACAAGCTCGAGGGATCCACGTGTGTCACTACCCTCCTTCTTACCCCAGCACCACTGCACCTGGATTTTGTTGTTGTTGTTATATTATTTTTTTATTTGCCTGGGTCTCTTGCCTACATGTGTGTCTGTGCACGGTGTGCATGCAGTGCCTGTGGAGGCCAGAAGAGGGCGTGCGATTCCCCTGGGGTTACAGACAGTTGTAAGAGTGCTGGGAATCAAACCCAAGTCCTCTGGAATAGCAGCCAGTTCTCTTAACTGCTGAGCCATCTCTTCAGCCCCCATGTCTGGCTTTTTACAAGAATCTGAAGCCCCAGGAACTCAATGCTTCGCAGCCAAGTACATTACCAACTAAGCTGTCTTCTTAGCCCCATCAGGTACCTTTTAGTACAATTTGCCTGTGTTACTGAATTCAGCATAGTATTTACTGGAGTTTTTCATATAATTAAGAACATCATGTGGCTGTACTTGACATTTTACAGGTAATTGTTCATTCCTGTCTTCTCAATTTGTCATTCCACCCTCTCAGTAACTACAAAATCAGCTCTGTGTTTTCCCGACCATTTGGGGACATATTTAAGGTGATGAAAAGTTTGAGTTGCCTTACGTGTACACACTCCTCAGTGAGGGGCTCATGGGGTGTTCAGTGCCCTCCCAGCCATCGTTTGTAAACAGGCATCCTTCGCGTCATTACATGGGCTTGATCCCACTTTCCCCAGTTTTGTACATTTTGGTAGTGCTCTTGCTGTTTCAAATGGCCCCCGGTTTAGTGCTATCATGTGTCCTGAGCTCCTAAAATCAAGAAGCCGTTGACATGTCTTATGCAGAAAACATGTTGAAGATGAGTTTTTTTTCCCCCAGGCTTGAGTTACAGCACTTTCAGCATGGAGTTCAATGCTCAGGAATCAAATATATAATTGTTTTCTTTTGGAAAAGCAAAAGCATCTTCATGGAGAAGCACACATGTATGAAGGTGTCAGATTGGTGGCAAAGGATTGTGATGAGGCACTTTCAGGGACTGTTTGCTGTTCTGAGAGAAGCGATTCCCCACTAGCTCAGCTTCTGTTCCTTCAGTGACACAGCCACTTTGTAGCATACAACGGTGGCAGATACTGTGAGCCAATGATCTAGGAAACCACTTGAAAGGGACAGTGTTGTCAAAAGTATTTGTGCTGAAACCCATTACTTCAGAACCTGTCAGCCAGAATAGCACATCAAAAAATCTTCTTGGCAGTCTAGAAAATTTAGTTATTCTTCATTATGTTTGAATGTTCTCATTTTCCATACTTAAATGAGAATTTTGAAGATGGAACACAGATTTGCTCATTAGGATGACCCGTTTCTCCTCAACATTAAATACACATTTGGCTTTGACGTAACCTGTTTATGTCACAGAGTAGAAAAATGGCTGTTAGCCCAGAAAGCCCAGAAAGGCTTGAGATGACAAGCATATATCATCGTGTGTGCTAGCACCAACATTTTTCATTAGTTCTTAATCATCAGCTTTAATTATTAATTGTTGCTACAACTGATCTAGCTATCAATAATACATTTTTCATTGAGATGTTGGCTTAATGTAAGTGGAGCAACTCTGAGACCAGAAATACTCTCAGAGGCAGGAGGGGCAGCTTCTCTGCTTTTCGGCAGTCCATTTGATCTCTCCTCGTCCCAGTCCTTCTGCTGCCACTGCTTGCTGTGTTTATACAGTAGACTCCCAAGGCGGGCTTTAAATATCGAGGCCATGTTTTGCTTCTGTGAGTTCCACTTGCTTAATGGCTGCATTGGAAGACAAACTTTTGCCCTGAGGTGTCCTTTGGAGTTGAGTTTCTATTAGAACAGTTACTAAGCCGGCATGTTGAGCTGCTGCTGTAGACTGTGACTGAGGCAGGGGAGTGTGGAGGGTAAGGCTTTATCGTTTGAGAGAGGGAGGGCTGCTTATAGGTCAAAGTGTCTTCCAAGTGACCCAGCCCACAAGACTCATCTTTAATGTTAGGATAATCGCTGCTTCTGTCTCAGGGTCCTGGGTGTTTAAATGGCACAGGTGTTTGTAGGCATGGCGAGAACACGGTCTTTTTTGGTCAGTTCTTATGTTTATGCTGAAAGAAAGCAGAAGCTGTACCGCAGTACGCTCAATATTTAAGATAATCTCAGAGCCTCAGACAAACGTGCATCGTCTGAGCGGGAGAGGAAAGGCTTACCTTCACAAAGAAATATAAGCAGCTGGGCGGTGGTGGCGCACGCCTTTAATCCCAGCACTCAAAGGCAGAGGCAGGCAGATCTCTGTGAGTTCGAGGCCAGCCTGGTCTACAGAGTGAATTCCAGGATAGCTAGTGCTACACACAGAGAAACCCTGTCTCGAAAAGCCAAAAACAAAAAAGAAAAGAAAAAGAAAGAAAGAATCAGAAATGTGTCCGTTGTCGTAAACCGTGGCTTCCTGTTTGTTTTACTTTAGATGGTTTCTGAATTTGCCAGATTGTGAGGTTTTATGATGAAGGCCGAGGCAGAAGAATCATATGGAGTTTTGGTTAGAACCACCATCTTATAGATTACAGTTATGGCTTTGGCCAAGGGATTCTTAAGCAGAGGAAAAACAGTCTTCCTCCAATAAAACCCCTTCCCCGTGCAGAGGAGAAACAGAGTGGGTGGTTAAGGATTGAAACCAGCTTTGTTCTCTGTCTGTGAGCACGCATGCTCACATGGGCGCCTGCGCACTCACGGACACACAGAGTAAACCTGATTATTTTTACAGTTTGTCTCCTGCCAGGTTCTGTTTATTAACCTAGAGTCTGAAATCGTGCAAGTTCTGTTATTTCGCTCAAAACCAGTTGTGAACACCCAGCTTTTATCCTTTTCCTTTGATTACATTAAATAAAGGAAACATTTGCAAAATTTTTATTTATCACTGCCACACTTAAGGTATCTCTCAAAATGACCGATATTATAGAAGTCCAAAAAGCTGCCCTTGCTGTACCGTGGTGGGTCCAGTACATCTGTGTGGTTCCTTTGACACTTGATGCCCAGAAGTTACTGTACATCCATCTACCCTAATGCCTCCACCCCTCCACTCAGTCATACACTCATCTCCCAGCATCTTGAACTTACATTTTATATATGTGCTAGAATTATGGAGATTAAGTAAACATATGGGCATTTTGCATTTTTACTCTTTGTTTGATTTCATTTTTTTGAAACAAAATCTCACTGAATGGCTCAAGCCCACCTCAGATTTGGAGCAGCCTTCCCTGTCGGCTGGGATTTAAGGCGTGCGCTTCCATGTCTGGCTTCCTGTCTGCATCTTAGCTTTTCGCTAGCTGGTGTGTCTGTAAAAGCAGCAGATCTGCTTCTTAATCAGTGCATAGCTTTGCTTAACAATTCTGTAAAAGTATTTCCAAGTATATGCCACTCGAAATGGGCGTAGTCTGGGCCTCTCTCACAGCTGGAGAGCTACAGTATGTGGGAACTGGGTTTTTTGGGTGTCTAGGGCAGACTGGCCTTCTGCCTCTTGTTCAGGCTTTCTAGGGATTGAAAGCAGGGCCTTTGCATGCCAATCAAGCCTTCTGCCGTTGGCCCACCTCACTTCTGCCTCCCATGGATAGGAATTGTATGATGGAAGGTAAACTGTTGAAACACCTGCAAAAGCCTCATTTTTCTCTTTTGAAAATGAAGACCTTTAGGGTCCCCCTTTGAGACTGTTCTGTAGACCAAAGGAACTGAGTCTGAGTGAGCTTCTGTCTTCCTGTCTCTTCCGTACTTTTTCCTGCTTTAGGTCAAGTTGGTGCCGTTTGTTACGCTTGCGTATAAATTGACTAATGGTGTTTGACAGTGCGCTAATCCCTCGGACTTGGCAAAACCCTTAGAATATGAATTTCGAGCTGGCAGATTTGTGGTGGCCACGCTGCCTCATAACTCCTCACTGCTCGAAAGGGAAAGAACTTTGTAACTCAAATATTTACTTCGTCACCAAAGCATGTCTCCTGGGGCCAAGGACATCAATGAATATGAGATGTGAGTGTATAAGTGCAATCAATCCCAGGCTTTGCTTCCTCCAGGTTAGTTGTGCACCATCGTCAACCTATAAATAAAACACGGTTGTTCTCTTAATTTGCAGATCTTCCCAAGGTCCCTTTGAAATCTAGCTCCTAACAGATATGTCCGCTAGTCAGCGTTGCTGCTCCCAGGTTGTTTAGTCTAGTTAAATGTTATTTATTAATGTCTACTGGTGGTAGCTGGACCCACAAACTGAGATTTGTGCGTGGCGCAGATGGGGACTCTCTTGAGCCTTGTGCCGTGATGGATGCTCGTCTGTTGATCATAGTTACCATGGCAAGTGCTGGCTGCTACCTGTTTCAGCAGCTTCCTCCTACTCGTTCCTATTTTTGGACTGTCTTCATTTCACAAGTTCATCACCTCCATTCTACAGTGTTACCTCATGCCACCCTGGATTTCTGTGCTTCTCACAGAAACTTCCTTTTTTTTTTTTTCTTGAAGGAGCTAAATCTCTTGAGCAATTTTACACGATTTTAAATCTCATGCAATAATAGCTTTTCTATTCAATGTGAGGCTGCTGGTATTGCAATTCCACTTTGCATTCTGCACCATTGCTCGCCGTTCTCTTAGAGTCTTGTACGGGGGATTCCAGATTGGTGTTCATAAATACTGTGCCAGAAACCTTCTGTCAATAATGTTCTTAAAAGTTATTTTATAATTAAAAATAGTCTCAAGACACTGACTTAAAATAAGTTAAAAGATGTTCCTTGACTGAGATTGGGGAGAGGGCTCCTTGGGTAATCTGCTTGCTGTGCAAATGCAAGGACCTGAGCTTGGATCTAGAGCGACTCCATGGGGGAAAAAGCCAACATCAGAGATGTGTAGTGTGCTCCGGTAGCCCTAGTGTTGGGGGAAGGAGATAGGCAGATTCTGGGGTCTTGCTGGGCAGTTAACTGAGCTGAAATGTTGAGCTCCAGCATCACTGAATGAGAGACCCTTGGCCCCAAATAAAATGTGGAACAACAGAAGAAGACACTTCGTATTGACCTCTGGCCTACACACACACATGCATGCACATACACACATGCAGTCTGTGCATCCCCCACACCCCCAAGTGAAATCATTATTTCCATGGTTTGCTGCCTGTGTCACAGATTCCAGGCGTGGATAGCAGATAGCTCAACTGAGACCAGAGAGAGAGCTTAGCACTTAGCACTGGCTGCTCTTCCAGAGGACTTGGGTTTGATTTCCAGCACTCTCATGGCTAATAGACATCTGAACTCCAATTCCAGGGGCTCCCCTGCTCACTTCTGACCTGTAAGGGCACAGCACACACATGGTGTACAGACAGACGTGCAGGTGAAAAATATACATAGCATAAAACAGCAAAAAACATAGCTCCATTTTTGACTGGTCTAAACAATGAAAGACTCAGCATAAAATCTCGTGTGTGGGTGTTTTGACAGATAATCAGTCTTGGGAGCCTGTCATGTTTGCTCAGTGACCAGCTGAGGAGAAGAGTCAACCTCCAGCATAGGCCTAGAAGGGAAAGAAACCTTGCTAGTGTTGGTAATGTCTTGTAAGAAAGCAGTAGAACTGTTTTACATCCCATTTTCCCAGAAATCTTGCAACTCTTTAAGTTCAGCTTAATTTTTCATTATATTTTGCTCTGTGGCTATAGACTTTTAACATTAGAATTTTGGTTCTTTAGGTATTTTTTTTCAAGTGTCATGTGGCTCTTTCCAGAATATGTTAGCAACAGATTATAGATTTTTTTTTAAAGCATGCTGTTCAGATTTTTCTTAGCTACAGATTTGATAGCACAGTTCATCCCAGGGAAATTGCTTGGGGGTACTTAGTGGAATTTGGCCTAGACACAACTTTTAGAGTAACAAGAAAGAAATTGTAGACTGAGCCATTGTTTTTGTTTGTGTGTCTTAAAATGTCTTCTCTAAAGCAGATATGGTGGTGTACACCTTTAATCCCAGCACTCGGGAGGCAGAGACAGGTGGATCTCTGTGAGTTCGAGGCCAGCCTGGTCTACAAAGAGAGTTGGAGGACAGCCAGGGCTGTTACACAGAGAAACCCTTTCTCAAGTGAAAAAAAAGAAAAAGAAAAAGAAAAAGAAAGAAAAGAAGAAGAAAAAAGAAAAAGAAAGCAGTCTTCTCTATAATTGTTATAAGTTGTAGCTAAGACTTTTATTCCACCAAAATAAAAACCTTCAAAGCTTTTATTTATGATGTTTATAGGATATTAAACTATGTTTTAAATTTTTTGGAAAAAAGCTTAAGGTAATTTTTTTTTTTAAAAATCAAAGTGAAAAATTGATGCATTGCTTTTTCCGAATGCTTCTTCACCCCCTTCAGCAGTTTGGCCCAGGGCTTCCTCCTGGTGCTGTTAAGACACATTGGTAATAATCCATCTGCCAGAGCATTAATAAATTCTGCAGCCTTGCCCTGGAGGAACAGGGCAGTATGTAGAAGACCGTAAGCAAAGAAGGTGCTTTACCCAGGACAGGCTCCAGAGCTACAGACGAGAAACCCTGTCTGGAAAAGCAAAACAAAACCAAGTGCTTTAGTGTCTTCTGCTTATGGTATGAATTTAACACGTCTAAGATAATGACACATTTTCTCCAGTTGGTTAGAACTCAGGTAGGAGCCACTACTGAAAAGGACAGCATTGCAAACTTCAGAGCAGAAACACAACCCAGGGAAGGCACCGGGAGGGACACTTTGGTATTGGTTATTACTGGTGGCATCTGACTCAGCTGCAAACCAAGAAAGAGCAAAGTTTTTTACATAAGAAATCAGGACCAGGCAGAGGTGGTGCACGCCTTTAATTCCAGCACTTGGGAGGCAGAGGCAGGCAGATCTCTGTGAGTTTGAGGCCAACATGGTCTACAAGGGCTAGTTCCAGGACAGGCCCCAAAGCTACAGAGAAACTGGTCTTGAAAAACCAAGAAAGGAAGGAAAGAAGACAGACAGACAGACAGATAGAAATCAGGAGAAGCTTAGGGTACGCTCATCCAAATGGGTGACAGATACAGTGCTGAATACTGTTCATGAAAAGCAGAATTGAAGCTGGAAAGTAGCTCACTAGCCCTGGCCATAGTCTTGGCCTTTTCATCTGTTTAATGGGCATGCTAGGGTGATTTAGGCCAGCCTGTTGAGAGATACGGTACACGACTTTGCCTTTTGGCTCAAGGAGTTCATTTTTGTTCTATCTAAAGAAGACAGCAGGGACCACTGAGTACACACATTAAATGTAGTCTTCTTCCATTTCAGCCAAATAGAATTAGGATAAAAATACCCAGTTAGAATGTGGCCTAAGAGGGGAGTCTGGGGTTACTGAAGCAGCATTCTGAATCCTTTTACCTGATTTCGGGCTTGCTTGGCTAACGTAATACTATTGCTGTGAAAAAGAAAGTTTTGGAACATGATATAAAAACTCCTAAACAATTTCATAGTTCAGAATTATAAAGCAGCATGACCATGTGTTAGATTTGAGCCCATTCTTTTACTTCTTAAGCAAAAATGATATTTTTGTAAAGTACACAGGATTCCTTTGAGAGTATGGCATCAGCGAAGTTCCAATGCAGGATGCAAAGTATTTTAGGGTTGATTCATTTGGAAGACTGGGATCTTGCCAAATCCTTGAGATGCTTGGATGAATGCAGGTCCGAGGATACCACTGGGCTGACTGGCAGGGTTACAGTACCATCCAGGGGTCATGAGACTGCTGCTGTTTCTGAGGGTACACCCTGCTGCCATAATGTGTATGTCAGGTGTGCCTCTTGCTCACACTACAGGGCTGCTCTAGAGCCTAGACTGTGGCTTCTGGTTACTGTACACAGAGAGACATCTTTGGGACTTTGTTGACTGCCCAATAGTTAGAATGTAGCTTTTCCTTCATTTACATCTTTCAAACCTAGTACCTTTGATTGGCAGGACCTACAGGAGCTGCAGAAATGCAGCATTTAGCTTTGCAGTTCATGCGTTGTGAGGGGTAAGGAGTCCACAGGGCATGCATGTGGATGCCAACTGCCAACTGTCCTCAACCAATGCAGAAACCAAAGTTCAAAAAGTCTTAGAATCTGCTTCCCAGAAATAACTACAGTTAATATTAGGTACTCCGTTCCAGATACATGTGGCCCTTCTCTTAGACATAGATAATAGATAGATGATAAATAGATAAACAGATAGATGGATAATGATAGATAGATGGTAGATTATAGATAGCTAGATGATAGATAAAGATAGATGACACACAGACAGACAAATGATAGGTAGATTATAGTTTTCAGAAAGGAGAGCACAGCATCTTAGGTGTTTGCCAGAGGCTTCTGCTCCTTGCCTCCATTCCTATGTAGGTGTGCTGCCGTGATCCCAGATCAGAAAGGTGAACTACTTCCTCCTCACAGCTCACACCTCTCCCTTGCTGCCACCTTCCGATGCTGTGTGACAGCTTTTGTCTGTGATCACTTTCACCTTTTCTTTCATCCCTAAAATGCATGCTTTAAAAATGATTTGTTGCCTCTGACACCTTCAATTCTGTTCCCAATTTTTGTATATTTTGAGCTATTTTTGACTTGATTCTTCTCCCCATTCCCCAGACAGAGCTTTTTTGTGTGGCACAGGCTGTCTTGTCTGAACTTACTCTGTAGACCAGGCTGGCCCTGAACTCAGAGGTCTGCCTGCCTCTTCCTCCTGAGGGCTAAAGGCCTGCACCACCACGCCCAGCTTTTGACTGAGTTCTTAATTACTTGACAAACAGCACTTCCAGAAGGGCATATGAGTGCTCCTTCACTGGTTGGCAAGCACCTTTATCCACTGAGCCATATCTTGCTGACCCCTCTCTCCTCCATCCTATTTTTCTTCCCTCCAAGTTTTGTTTTATTGTGTTAGGTTTTCTCTGTGCAGCTTTGGAGCCTGTCCTGGAACTTCCTCTGTAGACCAGGCTGGCCTCGAACTCATAGAGACCCACCTGCCCCTGCCTCCCCAGTGCTGGGATTAGAGGCGTGCGCCGCCACCACCTGGAGTCTGTTAGGTGTTTTTATTGTTGAAAATTGCTAGATCAGCTCGGTTTCCCCATATTGTGTTTCTTTATCCTTGAAACTTGGTGATTTAATGTCCTTATTTTCCTTTTAAACCCAAATGGGAACATTAAGTGCTGCTCCATGCTGTAATTTAGATTTCTCTGGCCTTTCTTACTGTGCCCCACCGCTTAAGGCATGTTGGTTTGGTGTGGTTCACGGAACTGCTCATGGCTTCAGACCAGATGGAGGGTCTGAAGGGGGTGCGTTGAAAGGTCCAGTTTTGGGCCGTTCTGTTCTTAGAAAGGGCTGAATTTCCTGTTGTAGAGGTAGGTGAATGCTTGATGGGAGATGGGTTCTGTCCCCTGGGGGAGTTCCAGAGAGGTGGCCTCCAAGTTCCCCCATATCTCTGACGTCTCTTGTGTGATTTCAGAAACCCGTGCATTGGTAGTATTCAAGTGAAGCCCTTTGGAGGGTGATTATTTTTGGTATAATGGAAGAGAGGCATTGTTTTCATTCCAGATAGTGATCTCAAGGAATCTTCCCTCTTCTATACTTACTTTATTTTTTAAAATTTTATTTTTGTATGTGAGTGTTTGCCTGCATCTGGGTCTGTGTGCCCAGTGCCTGAGGAAGCCAGAGGGGAGTGTCGGGTTCCCCTGGGACCAGAAGTACAGGCTGTCATGAACCTTGTGGGTGCTGGGAACTAAAGTCAGGTCCTCTGCAAGAGCAGCAAGTGCTCTTAGCCACTGAGCCATCCCTCCAGCCCTCGCTCTGCTCTCTTGAAGGAGACTTTGCCCGCAGGTGTCACTTGGGTCGGCGGGGTGGTGGGGGTGTCCGTGCAAAGATGGGGACAGACCACCGAAGTATAATAAACCAGAAGCAAACTTTATTCCAGAAACTAGAATCCAGGAAAAAATAAAAAAATGAAATAAAACATCTCCGTGGGGCACAAAAAGCTTATCAGCTAGCTGAGACCCCAGCCAGAGATGGGTTTTGTAAAGCTGTGTCTAAGGACGGATTCTGAACCCACCTTTTTATAGTAGGGGCACCAAGCATTAGGTCTGAACAAAGGAATTTTTACAGTCTCAAAGTAAAACTCAGATACAGATTACCTTACTTTACAATCTCCATTAATAGAGCTTTTCAGTTAAACTAGTATTTATACTTAGTCTATTGTCTTCCTTGGTACTTCCAGGTGGTGTTTACTGAAGCCCTGTGCTCTCCCCTTTGATGCTGCCAGTTTCACACAGCAGGGATAATGCGTAACCCAGAGGTCATTTCTATTTCCTAAAGTTGATTCAGCTCATATCCGTGGGATAGCTCTCAGTTTGCAGAGAGATGCTTCGGCCTTGTAAATAGAGCTATGGGTTGTAAAGCAGAGTAACCCACTGTTAATAGTTATTCCTTAAGCTGCTGAGAAAGCTGCTGACAGTCTGTTCTCATTCTCCTAAGCTTACAAATTTCTGTTTCTTTATTTCTACATTCCTTCTGGAATCTACATTTTTATATTCTTATTCTCGGACTCTTCATCACTCTGTTTCTGAAGCAGAGGCCTTTTAAACGTCACAGTACTGTGGTTGTGTCTGAGGCTATAAATTACTGGATAGCACTGCTTGTCCTTTAACAAATTTGAAAACTGCAGTTTTCAAATGCCTTGATCCCTTCGGTGTTTGGGCTAGGGTCTTGCTAGTAGCCTATCTGACCTTGATTCCCAAGTGCTGGATTGCGCCGCCACACACGGCTATTAATATTGTCAATTTAATGTAGTTTTAGACACCTGTTTACTTTGTTCAGAGAGAGGCAGCCAATATTGACGTTTCTCAGAAGGCATTCAATACCCTTCTTTAGGATAGCAATATAAATCTCTAGTCTCTGTCTCCTTCTCCCTCTAATCTCCCTCTCTCTCTTGAGTTTATTAAAAGGAAATTTCCACATAGACTTGAGGACAGGAGTTGGTAGATATAGAGGGACTTAGAGAAAGAATGAGATGTACATGTGTATCAATATGGGCTTCTCAAGGGATTGTCACCCTATTCCCATATTCTTTACTGTTGTAGGAAGAGTGGGCCTGCTTTTGGTCCCGGCTAGCTTACACCCGAAATAACCACACAGAAGTTGTATTAATTAAATTACTGCCTGGCCCATTATATCTAGCCTCTTCTTGGCCAACTCTTACATCTTGATCTAACCCATTTCTATTAATCTGTGTTTACCACGAGGTCTTGGCTTACTGGGAAAGATCCTAATTAGCGTCAGTCTCAGGCAGGAGAACCATGGCATCTGCCACACTGCCTTCTTCCCAGCATTCCATTCTGTCTACTCCGCCTACCTGATTTCTGCCCTATCAAAAGGCCAAGGCAGTTTCTTTATTCACCAATGAAAGCAACACAAAGACAGAAGAACCTCTTATGCTACTTTACACTCCTCAAGGGAATGTCACCCTATTCCCATATTCTTTACACTCCTCAAGGGAATGCCACCCTATTCCCATATTCTTTACACTCCTCAAGGGAATGCCACCCTATTCCCATATTCTTTACACTCCTCAAGGGAATGCCACTCTATTCCCATATTCTTTACACTTGCAGTTTATTTTTGTTTTCCCACTAAAGCCTCCAAACTTATTCACTTGGTTTAAGTAGCCCCAGTGCGTGGCACAGGACTTCTGGAATCCTGTAAGGAAGAGTGTAGGTATGAATAGTCAGTTCTAGAACCTTGGGAATATGGAGAGCTAAAAGGGCTTATGCCGGGGCTCTTACCCCTGAAAGTCTTTCTATTCAGGTTTTAGGAAATAAAGTCTGGAAGTTTGTGCTTCAGCCAGAGCAGTAGTAGTAACTTCAAGAACACATGCGCTGCTTCAGTACTCCAGAGAAACAAAAACTGTTTGGATCACATGAATTTTGAAGATTAATTAATTCAGATAGGATATTTAGTTTAATGATGACACTCAGTAAATATGCTGCCAGTTGTCAGCATTTAGGAATGCTGCAAAATAAAAAAAATATCAAAATAAAACAAACAAACCAAACTCCAAAGAGGAATCCAGACCTTGCCTCAAGGAGCTTGCAGCTTAAATCCACAGTGATCTGTCTGGGTGTGAGGGAGGGTGGTGATGCCAGGAAGTGACAATAAGATGGGAGAGGACAGGCCACACCTTTCCTTTAGAGACATGCTGACAGGCTACCCTTCCTTTCTATGTTATCCATGTGCAACACTCAGATGGAGTGTTACCGAGCTATGCTTTAATGCAGGGGTTCAACTCTGACTCAGAGCCACCTTACAGGGCATGGCCAGCGAGAGCTGTCCTATGGAAGGAGCTGGCATGAGCTGTTTGTGGGGGAAGGGTGTCTAACCTACTCTGGCATCACCAGGGAGAGCACCCAGCCCTTTACTCTGCTGAGCTGAGCGGGGGTCTCCAACACTCACTAGCTGGCTGCCCCTGGAAGTTCCAGCTTACACCACTGCCCACACCCTCTTACTTGCTGGCCTCCTTTCCTTGTTTTATCTTCTCTCCCTTGTTGCTGGGACTCCTTTTCCAGGGAGCCTGGATTGCTAGAACAGGCTTTAAAATATTATGATAAATACTGAAAAAACAAAACAAAATCCAACCCTGTCTCTCTCAAAAGAAAGAGAAAAACACCCTATAGCTAACCAATTTTTTTCTTTTAGAATTATTCAAGGCACATTAAGGTGGATCTGATACTAAGCCCAGTATGGAGGGGCTACAGAGATGTCTCAGTGGTTAAAAGTACTTTGTGTTCCTGCAGAGGACCAGAGTTCAGATCCCAGCATCCCCATGGCAGCCCCAAACCGTCTATAACTCCAGTTCCAGGGGACCCCAATGCCCTATTCTGGCCTCCATGAACTCCTCTTGCTTGAACGTGTGCATATAAACTTGCACAGGCTCTCCCACATACCCAACAGCAAACAGACAAATGAAAACAGCCTTTAAACTCAGGGCCGGGGAGGAGTGCTGGGCATTCCAGGTAGAGGAAGTGAACAAATCCAAATCCAGACCAAAGAGGAGCCATGGCTTCAAACGGCTCGTAAACCTTAATCCCAAAGTATATGTGATTTTAGTAATAAAAGGACTCTCATATATCTGTGTTCATGTTAGCATATTAAATATGTGGCCTGAAGATGTGTGTACATATGTGTTCTTTATGTGTTTACAGATACTTGAGGCATAAAGCCATTTAAGAAACAATCTGTTTAGGCTCTGTTTATTCACAGGTATCTATTGGGCGTTCTTTGCTGTTCTTCTTCTCACTGTCCAAACATAAATAGAACAGTCTGTTCTTTTTTTTTTCCTTAGCTACTGCATCATAGGAAATGATCCCATCTGCTATTCAGGGCTGTGTACGAGAGTGCGTGTGATGTTTTAGCTGAGGTGTAAATATTTAAAACAACGAGATTTTGTGTGTGTGTGTGGTGGGAGGTTATTCACAATGGCTTTATTAATCTCAAGAGTTTCATAATTAAAAATGGACACTAAGGGTCATTTTGCATAAATAGAAGATGTAATTGCCCAAAACTGTGTTTTAGTGTTTAGGCATGCATGTGGTGTATGTTTGCCTGCTTGTGCGGCTGTACATGTAGAGCTCAGAAGTCCATATCCGGTGTCTTCCTCAGTTGCTCTTCACTTTATGTTTGAGACAGGATCCCTCACATAAACTGGAGCTTGCTTAATGGCTGGATTGGCTGAGCAGTGAGTTCTGGTGTGTGTCTGTGTCTACTCTCAGTGCTCCAGTGCTGGGGTTCCAGATGAGCAGTGAGTTCTGGGGGTGTGTGTCTGTGTCTACCCCTAGTGCCCCAGTGCTAGGTTCCAGATGAGCAGTGAGTTCTGGGGATCTGAATCTACCCCTTGCATCCCAGTGCTGGGGTTCCAGATAAGCAACGAGTTCTGGTGCGTGTCTGTGTCTACCCCTAGCTCCCTAGTGCTGGGCTTCCAGATGATCCGTGTGTTCTGGGGGTGTGTCTGTGTCTACTCCAGTGCCCCAGTGCCGGGGTTCCCGATGAGCACGGCCATGCTTGGCTTTTGCAGGGCACTGGAAGTCCTAACTCAGCAAATACTGAGTCATCCGTTTCCCCACCCACTCTAAAAACATATTCTACCACGTGTAAGCTTTAACACAGTAGAGGATTAAATACTTTTTCAAACCGAACAAATCTTAAAAGAATCTCAGTGGTTGAGGATATGACAATGATATGGCGATCCTAGTACATTTCATATTTGTGAAATATGGTTGGACAACCCCGTGGCCATCTTGTCTTTGACCATCTTCCTAAACCTCAGGACGGCCACAGCAGCATGAGTATACAGAGATACACGGAGGCAAAGGGTAAGCGCTGTGATTGTGCTTCAGAGTCTATGGCAGGAGGCTGTTGGAAACCTCTGACGGTCCTTGAGCCGTGAAGCTGTTCTGGTATAGCACTTGCACACCTTGAAATGCTTTGAGGTAACCCAGCGTGGCAGGTTCACAGCAGAGGATGCCTTTGGTTTGTGCAAGATGGATCATTTTATGGGGAAAACAAAATAAATGCATCCAACATTTTTTTTCTTTTGCAACAAGGTCTCATGTAACCCAGGCTGGCCTAAATGCACAAAAATATATAGGCAAATATGGACTTAGGCTCCCAATGCTCCTGTCTCCACCTTCTGGGTGCCGGGATTAAAGATGTGTTCCACCATGCCCTATTCCAGAATCAGCATCTTCAAAGAGACTGGCTCTGAGACATAATCCTGTGTTTGTGTTGCTTGAGGTTGGAGTGGCTCAAATGGCTTTTAAAATTTAATTCTTGCATTATTCAGGTATACCTAAAGTACATGTCTGAGGCCTCCCTTTGTTCTGTCGGTTTCCATAAAACTTAAAAACCTCTCTAATGATATTTATTATATACTGTTCTGAATTTATGATGTCTATATTTTTATTTCAATGCCTTGATTTATGTTTCCTATAAGAGCAATAAGAACAGACTCTTTCAGGCATCTTTGCATCGTCCTGGTGCCTAGAGCATCTCCTGAGTTACAAACATGTTTAAAGAGTGTTCATTAATGAATGAGGTGAGCAAGCCTCTCTTGCAGCCTCTTCCTTTGCAGCGTTCAAATGAAGTTATCAGAACAGGCCTGAAAATTGTACTGATTCTTTTCTTTTTAATATATGTTTTGCTGTTTTATTTTATCTCTATGTGTATTTTGCTTGAATGTATGTTTGTGTACCAAGTGAGTTCAGTGCCCGTGGAGGCCAGAAGAGGACATCGGATCCTGTGGAACTATAGGAACAGATAGGTGGAAGCTGCCATGTGGGTGCTGGGAAGACATTTGTCACTGACTTCTGGTCTCCACATGCAAACCCACGCACATCCACATGTCTTGTAATGCACATGTACATACATGTAAACGTGTACACACACATAGGCCGTACACACAGAAAATCATCCTAATTTAACTTCTAGTAATAAACAGTGTACTCTCTTGAATGATGAAATACTCTGTTATTAATTGTAGATTAAATACTGCAGAAGAAAATACGTGAATTAGACAACATAGACTGTGAAAATATCCAATAAAATCCAAGTTCGGTGGTGAGTGCTTGTAATCTCATCTACTCGGGAGGCCAAACAGAAGGATAACCATTTTAAGGCCAGCCTGGGCAACTAGTGAGACCTATTCCTGAAGTAAAAGGTGAAGACATAGAATGAGACTCTAGCTTACTGGCAGATAGATCCCTTGGTTAGTGTACACGAGGCTTTGGATTTCACCCTCAGTTGTGCGGAGGGGGAAGGTTGGTGTTCTGCTATTTTTTTCAATACATCTTATACGCACAATTATATATCTATAAGTAATTGGAGTTCCTGTAGAAAAAATGAAAAAAAATAGAAAGAAAATGGTTTTGAAGAAACAACAGGCTGGACATATGGTTGTATATCAGTCATCTCAGTATTTGGGGCATAGAAGCAGGGGGGCTCAAGAATTGAAGATCATTATTAGTTATATAGCAAATTCAAGGCCAGACTGGAATACATGAGACCTTACCTTCAAATAAAAGGAAAATTGGCTGCAGTTTTTCTAAACTTGATATCTATAGATGCATATTTTTAAGGAATTCAGTCAAGGAAAAGAGCATGAAGACCCATCGGTATCCACTCGCTGGAAACGAGGGATAAGGAAGGACACAGCCCTATGTGCTACTGGGGAAGTAAACTACATGTAGAACAAAGGTAAGAATAGGCTAATTTATCTGCAGAAAGTAAGCCGGACAGATGTTCAAGTGAAATTTGCTGCCAGACGCTACCAAATTAGAAGTACATCCCCAGCAAAAACTCCCGAGAGAAGGCAAAGGGCTTACTGGATGGCTCAGGGGGCTCAGACACCTACTGACCAGCCAGACATTCTGAGGTCAGTCTTTGGGACCTACACAGCAGAGGCACAAACTTCTGAAAATTGTCCTCTCGCTCCATGCAGTGCTAGAGAGGTTGTGGGTCAATACAAATACCTTTCCTGATTGTCTTCAAACTTAGAGGATAGTCAACCTTTAAAGGGAGGCTAGCAGTGTGTTGTGGGATTTATAAAGCAGTAGAAATAAAATCTGAGATAACAATAGAACAAAGGAGTGGGTGGGGCCATGGGGGTGGAGGAAATGGATGTTTACCACTGTGTCCACGCAAAGAAAGTACTTTTTGAGTGTACATTGTGGTAGATTGAAGAGACGGATGAGGTAAACCATAGAGAAATCTCTTTGAAAAATTGAAACCTAAAGGGGGGGGGGCAAGTAAGCTAACCAGAAGCAGGACCGGTAAGCCAGGAATGGAGAGAATATTTATCCTAGTTTCATTTCTATTGCTTTGATAAAATACCCTGATGAAAGCAATTTGAAGGGCTAAAGGGTTTATACCATCCAGGTCAACTGTCATTTCTGAAAATCAGAGGCAGGAGTTGAAGTAGCTGGTTCCATCCTCAGTCAAGAGCACAGAGAACGAGGATGTGTACTTTCTGCTTAGCTCCCTTTCTCTGCTCTTTGATAGTCCAGAGTCTCACCGGTGAAGCCATGCCATGCCAGGGTGAGTCTTCCCACCTCAGTTAGCCCAAGGACTGAGAAAGGCCTTATAGGCCAACCTAATCTACGGAGTGAACCAATAGCTTTCTTTCTAGGTGACTCCAGAGTATGTCAAGTTGGCAGTTAAAGGGCCAATGAGATGTCTTCCACGGATAAAGGTGCCTGCTGCTAAGTCTAATGACCTAAGCTTGAGTCCCGGGATCTATATGGTAATGCAGCCAACTCCCTGAACTCCATATGGGCATCATGGCACATGAATGCCTCATTCCCCGTATGCACACACACAAAATGACTGAAAATAACCTGATTATCACAATATTGAATACTAAAGGATAGATTAAAAGAAGATAAAAAGAAGAAAGAGTAGCTAAAACCAACAGCTATATTGGTTGCCATAGTGATTGTGATTGGTTGAGACGTTCCCTTTTGAATGACCTGTTAGAGCCTGGTCTACAGAGTGAGTTCCAGAACAGCCAGAGCTACACAGTGAAAACCTGTCATGAAATTCTAATCAATCAATCAGTCAATCAATCAAAAATAAAATAAGTTACAGTATGCAAGTGCTGAGCAAGGACAAGATGACTCAGAGGTTAAGAGCTCTGGCATTCTTACAGAGGACCTGGGTTTAGTTGCCACCACCCACGCAGGCAGCTCACAACTGCCTGTAGGTTACTCCAGGTCTAGGTTACTCAACACCCTCTTCAGGTCTCCAAAGGGCATCAAGCATGCACGCTGTGCACATATTACACAAGAAGGTGGAACCCATAAAAAGTAAAAATAAATGAATCTTTAAAAGTTACTCAGAAAAAGGTAAATATCGGGGATAATGAGAGAACTTGGTGGTTCTGACTGCATAGAGAGCTAAAATAGCCTTAAAGTACCTAAGGGAAAACAAATTAGAACGAAGGAGGTGGGTTTTCATTATATTTGTAAATTTCCACACCTCTTTCCCAATAGGATGAGGTGGCTCACAGCCATCTATAATGAGATCTGGTGCCCTCTTGAGGGAGACCTGGTCAGTCATCCTCATCAGCTTAGACCATGAAACCCAGTATGGACAAGCTCAACAGAACTGCCATATATGGGCTGCCCATGCATGCTTTAGCATTGCCAGGGCATAAATTAAAAAAAAAAATCCCAGTAGACAATACCAAGCCCATTGAGAAGTGAACACCTGTTTCTCTTGGTTTTGGACTAATTAATATTTTCAGACCACTCAGCCCAATGACAGGGTACTCTTTTGAAGTGCATTGCCCTCCAGGGCATGTGTTCTGGTAATAAACCAGTTTCAACGGCTTTAGTGTCCTCAGTGTTTTATGATATGGTGGGGATTGCCATAAGCTTAATGGCTTAACACAAAATACGTATGTTATCTTTCAGATCTGGAAGTCTAAAGTTCAGATTTGATTTTCTTAGGCTAAAATAATATATCAGAAAGCAGGGTCCCTTTTGGAGGCTGGAGACGAAGACTTGTCACCTGGCCTCTCCTTCCAAAGGTTGCTTACGCTTTTGGATGCTGTTCTAGTTCAGCCGTGTTCAGCAGCAGCGATGGTTTTCTTCATGCTGCCATCTATCTGGTCCTCTGTTTTGCTTTTATTTCTGCTTGAAGAGACCCTCGTGCTTACCCTGGGTCCACGGGTAATCCAGTATATGCGGTCCCTTCAAACATTAGCTGATGAAAGAACTTTAAACCCATAAGGATCTTTATTGTCCTGTGTCATGCAAGGGAACAGGTATTCCAAGGTTCTGGGGATCAGGACTTTGGGTTAGGAGGTCAGCTGTCTCTTGCACTTTCAATGATTGATCAGGTATATCCTCTTATTTTACAGAACTTGAAATATGGGTGGGGCTGGGGGCAGGTCAGAAATAGAATTTTAAAAAATCATCACATGTTTAGAAATCAAAGAAAGTAATCCATGTGCCAAAGAAATCCTGTTTACAATTTCAGATTGTTTGAGACAGTAGAGTAAGAGCCGAGGGAAGCTGGTGGGCAAAGGAAATCTGGGAAGGGGAACACTGCTTCCTGGACCTGCCAGCCAGCAGCCCTGGCACTCAGGAGGGAACATTAGACTCCAAGAAGTTAAAGATTTGAGGCAAAGGATTCTCTTTCCTGGTGCAACCTGGAAACTTATAATGTCATCTCTGTGTGAAGCAGCAGCTGGCCTGTCATTGCTTTGGTCACTCCCCTTGTTATGTCTTAGGAACTCAGAAACCTTGGTGTTGAGTTGAGCTGTTTGACTGCCCGATGCTGAAACAGAGGCTCTGGAGCATAATTACAAACGTGCTTTGCCGTAAGTTCCTCTCTTTTCTTTCCCTTTTGTTTGAGAGAGAGAAAGAGAGAATGTGTGGTATGTATGTGTCGCTGTGGGTACGCAAACATACACACACTGGTAACCGTTTTTCTGTGTAGCCCTGGCTGTCCCGGAATCCGCTGTGTAGACCAGGCTGGCCTTGAACTCAGAGATCCACCTCTGCCTTCTGAGCACTGGGATTACTGCCTTGTCTTTTGAAACAGAGTCTCTCCCTGAACCTACAGCTCACTGATTGGCTAGATCTGTTGGCCACTGAGCTTCAGGGAGCTACCTAGCACTGGGTTTTGAAGCCTTAGCCACCATTCCTGGCTTTTACCTGGATTCTAGGGGTCTGAACACAGGTCTTCATGCTGGCGGGGAAGGCAGCTTACCAACTAAGCCCTCTCTTCAGCCCCTTTGTCTTAATCTAATGTAAATTCATTTGCTCTTCCTGTCGCTCAAAAAGTCCAAGGTTGGCTGCTGCCTGTATGACTTCAACAGACCACTGTCACTGGGCAGCAGCTTAGCGAGGCCACTGTCACTGTGATACAAATTGAGTTTAACATTGACTCTTCAACTGTTGGGCCCCTTCCTGTTTGTGTGTCCACAGGGGTGAGTGGACAAGGTAACGTTTCTTCCTGGGGTGTGGAGGCTGCTTTTGGTTCGTCCCTCCTCCCTCCAATTGTTGACATTACAGAAATCAGCAGATCATTGGAAACTCCACTGTATGGGATTGACGAGTACCAGGCTACCCTGTCCTTAGACTACATCCTGATGATTGTCAGTTCCCCTAGGGCTGAGAGTCTGAGAGTCTAGAAGGAACAGCTGTGGTCAGTTTTACAATTGGCTTCCTCGGGACAGTAGTTTTCATTAAATACTATTTGATGCAAATTAGTCAGATTTAAGTTTTAGTCTCTGACAGAGTGATTAGAATAGCCAGCTGACTGAATGTCAAAGGTCATAGATACATTTGCCAGAAATCAGTGTGGTCAAAAGAATTTATTGTTGTGAGAGACAGTTCATGGATTTCCTGTGCTCTAGGACATCTGGTTGCTATACCAGGATTGTGGTGGCCCTGAACATCTTTTAAAAATCAATTTTCTTTTTATAATTTTTTTGATATTATAACATAGTCAGTCATATCATCTCTCCCCTTCTCGTTCCTACCTCAGATCCCTCCCTACCCCCTTGTTGTCGTTCAAAGTCATGGCCTCTTTTTAACACATACACACACACGCACACACACACACACACAGTTGGGAAATACATAGTAGTTTGGGGGTACAATGATATAGATGTATTTAATGTCAATAAAAATAGTAAATTTAAAACCAAAAGTAGTAAGTGGACCGAGAATGTGTGTGTGTGTTTTCCTAAATATATACATAAAGCCTGCTTAGTCTGTATAATGTTACTTGTATGTGTGTTTTCAGGACGGACCATACAGTATTGGATAACCAGTTAGTGTGCTCCTCTCCATGTCTGCTGCTCTCCGCATTCCTTAGTGCCCCGTAGTCCTCTGTGTGGTCTTGAGGCTGCCTGAGCTTTCCCTTCTCCACATTGGCATGCTTGACACAGTTCCGACTGATACGTCTACAGCACAGCCCCTGCACCCAAGGCTTAGGGATTATTCTGGAAGAAGATAGAAATATTGTAAGAGGCAGAGGAGTTGAAGTTTGCTGTGAGATTGAATCTCCTAGAATTGTCAGTGAAGCTTCACCCTTGAAGCCCCACCAACATGACTGCCTAAACATGACCCAAACACTCTTAACCTGAGTAATTTCTCATCAGGGAACAGCTGTGAGGTGTGATACCATGTCCCTCTGGGGGACAGAGGAGGCTGGGTTGGTGCTTACTGTAAAGCCATGGCTATCCAATGCTCATTGTTGAGTAGTGAAGGTTTCTGCATGCAGAAGTGTCTGTCTGGGCCTCTCTACACCACCTTTGACAGTGAGGGATGGGAGACACTGGTGTAGCTTCTTTTGTTGCTTGATGTGTTGATAGTCACAGAGGTCTTTTTCTTGACTCAGGAGTCTGTCTTCTATCAGCACACATGGAACAGTAAACAAACCAGTTTGGTGAGGCCAGAAGGATAAAGCCTCAGGTAAAATTAAGCCTATGATGTGCACTCATTATTTCTATTCAGCATCAATGCTGGGAGTCCTGGTTAGTGCAGTGAATACAAGTGAGAGACATACTGTTTGAAAAGAAAGAAAACAAGTCAGGTTGTTGGTGGTGCACGCCTTTAATCCCAGCACTTGGGAGGCAGAGGCAGGCGGATCTCTGTGAGTTCAAGGCCAGCCTGGTCTTCAGAGTGAGTTCCAGGATAGCTAGTACTGTTATACAGAAAAAACCTGTCTCAAAAAAACAAAATAAAACAACAACAGAAAAAGGAAGGAGGGAAGAAAGAAAATAACCTTTATTCAGAGACATCCTAATTATGTAGAAAGCTTGAAGGAAACCATGAATTACTTAATAGGAGTAGGAATGGTCTGTGTACCCAATTGTGGAATACCTAATGATACTTTCTTAGAAACTATATAAAAATGTGTGTGTTGTATATTATGAAATCTAAGTAAGGAGAGATATTCTGGGTCTGGGGTTGGGAGGGTCTGTGTTGTTGAGACTATGACACTGAAAGAGGCACTAGCCCTATTAGGACCCCAGTGGCATCTTCTGAAAGTTACATAATTCTCAAGGAATACTAGATCAGCTACCATCTTGAAAAGGAGACCACAATGGATGTCTCACACTTTCTGATATCAAAACAAGGACGATGCTGCAGCTATGAAAGTGGTGTGGTACTGGTGTATAAACTCCTGGGGAAGGACAGAAGGCCCGGAAGCGTGTGTGTGCATGTGTGCGTGCGCGTGGTCAGGTGATTTTCTACAAGGATGCTGTCTTAGTCAGTTTTCTATTGCTGTGAAAAGCAATGACTCTATGACCACGGCAACTTTTCCCTTCCCTCCCCAGACAGGGTCTCACGATGTATACCAGGTTGGCCTTGAACTCACAGAGATCCACTTGCTTCTGCCTCTGTCTCTAGAGAGCTAGGGTTAAAGGCATGCACCACTATGCCCAGCTGACCACAGCAACTCTTATAAAGGAAAACATTTATGGGGCTGGCTTACAGTTTCAGAGGCTTGGTCCATTGTCATCATGGAGGAAGTGTGCTGGTGTGCAGGCGGGCACACGTGGTGCTGGAGAAGGAGCTGAGAGTTCTCCATCCGAATCCACAGGCAACTGGAAGAGAGAGACACTGGACCTGACTTGAGCATTTGAAACCTCAAAGGCCACCCCTAGTGACACACTTCTTCCTACAAGCCCATACCTACTCCAACAAGGCACATAATCCTAATCCTTCCAAATCATATTATTCCCCATGAGCTTATTTGGGGCCATTTTCATTCAAACCACCACAAATAGGAACATTTAGAAGGCCAGTGGCATCATATAGTTTCTGTAAGCATTTTCTGTTGTGGTAAAATACATGTAACATAATATTCCCCACCTTAACCAATTTTAAGTGAAGAGCTGGGTGGTGTTAAGCTGTTGTTCAACCAGTCTCCAAGACTTTTTATTTTGCTAATCTGAAACGTGACAGCAGCCATCGGACAGTTCCTTCTTTCCTCTCCTCTAACCCTAGGCAGCCACCCTTCCACTTTCTTACCCTACAAATGTGAGCCTTCCAGGTAGCTCACGTAAGTGCGCATCTCTTTTCCAGGAGGATAATTTCACTTAGCATAATGTCCCCTGTCTTTGTGTGTCAGTTTCCTTCCTGTGTAAGACAATGCATTACCTTTTCAGCTCTTCACTGACAACGCCATTATTTCCACCTTTTGGTCATGTGAATAAAAATACAATGACTCTAGAATACAGATATCAGACCTGGAATTCAATTGCTCTGAACATTGACCTGAAGTGGAACCGCTGGATGATCGGGTGACTCTGTCTTTAATTTTTGAGGGAACCTCCAGAGTTAGGAGACTGTTTTACAGTCTCACCATTATTGCACCAGATTCCAGTTTTCCCACATCCCTTACATCTTATTTTCATCCATTTCAACACTTTTTCCCCTGCTCCTTCTCTTCCTCCTCCTCCTTCTCCTCCTCCTCTTCTTCCCCCCCCTCCCCCTCCCTCCCTTCTTCCCTTTGTTCCCTCCCCCCTTATTATAGGAAACATCCGAATGCATGTAAGACCATAACCTACTTTTAGTTAGTTTTGTTGTCTGAGACAACAAACTACATAACCCAGGCTAGCTTGGAAGTTACTACCTATACAGATGATGGTAGCCTCAAACTCCTAGAGATCTGCCTGCTTCTGCTTCCCTAGTGTTAGTATTAAAGATGGGATAAGTTCATTATGGTTTTGATTTGAAGTTCCTCGTCTATGGGATTGAGCAACATTTCATGGGTGTCCTAACAACTGATGTATTTTGTTTTGTTTTATTTGGTTTGGTTTTAGTTTTTTGAGACAGGGTTTCTCTAGCCCTGACTGTCCTGGAGCTCACTCTGTAGATGAGCCTGGCCTTGAACTTACCTGTATTTTACCACAGTAAAAAAAAGAAATGTACAGAAACTATATGAAAACTCAGTTATAGTACATGGTGGCGCCTGGAAAAGAGGCCCAGTGGTTAAGAGTTTGTACTGCCCTTTCAGAGGACCCAAATCTGGTTCACAGCACTCTGATTGAACAGCACACAACCACCAGGAATTCCAGCTCTACAAGATTTGACATTCTCTTCTGGTCTTCATGGAGACCTGAATGCATGTGCTACACACACACATGCACACACACACACACACACACACACACACACACACACACACACAAAGAAATCAACATCGTGCTTGGCAACAGTTATTCAACTCCACATTGCATAGACTTGTGAATTTGCAGCAACTTTCAGAAGCACACTCTGACTCAAAATTGTCAGCATTTTCCTTGACGTATATGTTTTCAAGTTGGGTTTGGGGGGCAAATACTGGGTGGGCTTTAGCAGAGGTCTGTAAAAAAATGAGAAAGTTCAAAGAACTTTACCTGTAGGGTCCAGCTTCATACAGGTTTTATATAATGTGTGTGTATGTGTGTGATATATGTGTATGTGTGTATCCTTACGTCTTAAAGACACAGATGTCTATATTGAGCTGAGTACTCGCAGTTGGCAGGCATTAAGAGCCAAATGTACAGCACTGTACATTTTACAAATCAATTCTGAAAAGATGTGAAATTTCATTCTGTCAAGTTTCTGTCAAGAGAGAGGTTTGGAGTTTGTTTATTTTAGTCTCAGGTAAACATGGAGATGGGTAGATTCCTGAGTCCTATCTCACAGGATACATCTGGAATGTAGCTAACATTCATTTAAAGAAAATCCATGCAAAGTTCTTGGGCAAACAAATAGGAAGTATGACATCATAGGTTTCCCTAGCTAGAAAAAGCCTTGAAATCCATCAGGAACCTTGGTGAAGATGGGAGGGCAGGCGACCATCTGGACAGCAAGGGACCCTGGGAGTCCAGTTGGGTTCCCTCAAGGACTTCACAGTTTGTTCTTGCGCTCAGTGTGAGCAGCAGTGCTCCAGAAACGGTGTGAATGCTGACTGAACTACGGATACATGCTGGGAGAAGGAATTCAAGGACGGCAATAATGATTGTGTTCTTAGCTCATTCTTCAACTTTTAACTCGAGTTAAACACTGATAATTAGTAATTATTTTGTACCTTGCAATTTCTGTTTCTTTCTCTTGGAGAAAAGCCAGTTCTTTTGTGTGTGTGTGTGTGTGTGTGTGAGAGAGAGAGAGAGAGAGAGAGAGAGAGAATTAAAAATGTTGCTGTTGCTATGTGTTGGTCTGAATCTATATATTTTTACATTTATACATCTATAAAATAGTTGGTTCCGGATCTGTATATAACCACTAGCTTACAATTTCCATAATTGGTGCAGCTTAACTAAGGTTTGGACATTTTAGTGATTGACAGGCTATTATTCATTTGTCACTTTTCCACTATAAAATCCTTTTATGTGAGACAAATCCCCGCCCAAAGTTAGGAGAAGAGAAAAACGCCTGTAAATGTCATGTTTATTTTGAAATTATGTTTATTTCTATGTTTTGCTGTTTTCATAATAGACTTTTCTGTTTTTGTGAATCACAAAGGTTTTCTTTGTGTTAATTTAGTAGTTTGAGATCACTAGTAATATGTTTTTTAAGACTTCGGATTCCCTTCTGACTCTGCTGTGATGCAAACATGGAATGTTCCCCACAGGTTCGTGGGTTTTCAGCTGATGTCACTGTCCAGGAATGTGGCGGAACCTGGGGAGGTGGGGCCCCTCTAAAGGAAATAGGGGCTCTAGGGTAGGCCTTGAGGATTCATAGCCTGGCCCCACTTCCTGTCTCTTTTCTGCTTCCAGACAGTGGGGGCTGTGTGACCAGTGTGGCCGAGTGTCCACTGCCATACCTCCCTACTAGGATGGACGTATTCCTTAATCTGTGAGCAAAACAAAAAACCTTCAAACTGCTTCCTATCAGGTGTTTGATCAAAGCAATAGGCAAGTAACTAATTGCATCTTATTTATGTGGTAAACTCCCCTGTCTCTCCAACCTTGCCTGCTCTTTCCCTTGAGTTATACCTGCTCAGAGATGCATGTTCTGTAAGGCTCGGGGCGGGTTGCAGAGATTAATAAATGTGCTATCTTACTGGGAGAGAGTGCTCCTGTTCTGAATGGGGGCCATTTTAAGGTGGAGGCTCATTGTTAGTGGAGTTGAAGGAATTTTCTGAGAAAGGAAAGTATGTAAAATGGTTGTGTTGTGATGGTTTGAGCCTCTGGTAAGAGGGAGCCATGCATGTGTGGGCTTCCATGTTTGAAGATGTCTGTTTCCTCTCACACTGGGTTTAAACTTTAAAAAAAATTGTCATTATGGAGCTTATCACGATTTGTGCCAATAAAAAAGGATAAGGAAAGCAAGAAAGAAGTTGAAAGCACACTGTTAGACAAAACAAACAAACAAAACTGTGCAGTGGGAAGCCGCGTTTCCTCAGAACACCAGGCCGCCACTCTGCTGTCTGCCTCCCAGAGCGGAGAAAGCCTTTGCTGTCTGGATCTGGGATGCCTTGTGGGATGCCTCCCCCACCTTTCTGGAAGTGTGTTCAGGATCGCCCCTGTTCCTCGGGGATCTGCAGCTTCACAGCAGAATTCGCCGTGTGGGTTTATTTTCATCTCCTGTGTGGGCTTCTCCCCATTCCGTCTTCAGTTCTGGGAAATCGTCTTGAGTTACTTCTTCCTTCTGTTTGTTCTGCTCATTCTGTTTGTATCATTATTGCTTGGGAGTTGGCCTCCTGAATTTGCCATCTAATTTTCCCATTCTTGCCAAATCCGCCCCCGCCCCCTCCCATCTTCTAGCATTTTGTCTTTTCATTTTGCTTCCTAAGAGACTTCTTGACTTCATTTTGCAACCTTTCTATTGTCTTTCCACTTCCCTTTGGGTAAATATACAAACATTTGTGTGTGCACACACATTTTCCTATGATGGTTATCGTCCTTCAGCATCTCTTTGGGCTTGGTTTTAATGCTCCCTAAGGATGCAGAGGAAGTCCACAGACGCTCAAGTGCATGTTGTATAATGTTCATGTTTGCACTCAGCACACACACCCTCCTAGGAGCTGCTGATCATCTCTACATGACTTAGATCTAGCACAGTGTGTCAACGAACTGCTGTGGGTTGTTTAGGGAACAATAGCAAGAAAAAGGGCATCCATTTTAAGTTGTGTTAAAAATGTCTTTTTTTCCAAAATATTTTCAATTTGAGGTCAGTCGACTCCTGACTGTAGAACCCACAGACACACACACAGTCACAGGCAGACAGGCAGGCGCACGCGCGCGCACACACACACATACACACACACACACACACACACACACACACACACACACACACGAGTGTACCAGAAAAAGAGCCCCCTGAAGCTGCTCGGGAGCTCCGTGCAGGTGAGGTTTGTCAGCTGTGGGCTGCGTTTTATTCTATAATCTTAGTAGGTTGTTTTGTTGGTAACCCCTGACATCTCCTCCCCGCCCCCAACTTTGTCAGGTCCCCAGCAAAGGGCCTTCCAGTGGCAAATTGTAGTCCCGGCTGCCATTAACTTGGAGATGTGTCGCACAGCAAGTCCAGGGAGCTGGCGCTGTTCAAATTTACACAGCGCTGCTTCTCTGCCTTCAGTTATTTCTGGGTCTTTCATTCTAGACGTTCTCCACTTGACCCTCTCCGGAATGAGCCCTCAGTCTTGTTGTGCCGTGGGAGAGGGACATCCGAGGCAGAGCAGAGTTGAAGAATGAGCAGTGCGGGTGGTGGGTGCTGGTGGCCGAGGACAGCGGTTCTGAAACAGACTTTCAGCCGCTGCCTGTGGTTTCACCCTTGCTCAGCCGCTCAGAGGTAGCTGGTGCTGCCAGTTCCTGAGCCATTTGGGACTTGTCTGTTCAAGTGGGCCGGCTTTCAGCTATTCCCACTGCTGCCGTATGGCTGTGCTAAGTCAGCTCTCATTTGTCCATCTGCTTCATCACCGGGAAATGCGGCAGCTTTGGTCTTCTCTCGTTTTTTGTTGATCCTCATAATTTTATGCCTTTTTAGAAATCTCTCTCCTGGAACTCTGAAGAAATGGGAATGAATAACCCTGAGAAACTTGTGGACAACCAGCAGTTTAGATATGGCATTTGAAAAATTTAAAGCATACTGTGAGTTAATAAGTTAGGCATTAATAATTAAGATCTATTTGCTGCCAGGTGGTGGTGCACACCTTTAATCCCAGCACTCAAGAGGCAGAGGCAGGCGGATCTCTCTGAGTTTGAGGCCAGCCTGGTCTACAGGGTGAGTTCCAGGACATCCAGGGCTGCACACAGAGAAACTCTGTCTCAAAAAACAAACAAAAAAATCAAAACAACAGCAACAACAAAGAATCAAAACAAGAGAAGCAAACAGCTCTATTTGCTAATATGCTATTGCGGTTGTGCTGTATTTTAAGAGAGAGTTCTTGGGGTAACATCTCAAAATAAGCCCCTTAAGTATGACCCTTCCAGTCTTCTTTTCTATACACTTTGAGCGTGCTGCTGTTTGCTTTGTGATCCAAATGGAGTATTTTACCAGTATAAACCATTTGCTGATTCCTTTCAGGAGTATGCCTTTGTAGAAGCGATGGTAGCATGAAGCCCCTGTGGGCTGGGATGGACCTGCTTAGGTCACCTTTTGTCATTAGTGCGTGGCTAAGGTCAAGCTCCTCTTCTTTTCATCCCCTCGGTTCATAGAATGACAGATGTGGAAGTAACCTTAGAGGTAGTCTTGTCCCTGGCTCTTTCCTGGCTGTTTCTAGCTCATCCTGTCTGTGTTTCTTTATTCACTTTCTCCAGGCTTGTTAACTACTCGAGTCTGTTCAGTCATTTCCAGCATTCCACACTTTTATCCAAACCCTCCTATGTGCTGTGTATTGAGTATCACCCAGGATTCTAGGGCAGCCTTGGTCAGTACACACTTGGCTTGACAACCGAGACAGCAGAGAGTAGCTGAGTGTGGTTTAGTATTACTGATGTGTGAGAGCTAGGGCTGAGGGCAGCTTCATTGTGAAAAAACTCTAGTTAGCAAGGGTAAAGCTTGGTGTTTTATTTATTCAGCAGGTATTTCTTGGAGTCAACTATGTTCCAACCACCTGTTTTGTCACTGGATATAGACATGACCAAAACATGAAAATCCCTGCCTTCAGAGGCAGGGACCCTAACTAGACAGATGTTGCTGGTGCATGGCAGTCAAAGGTACTGAGTGAACAGGAAAAGTCAACCATACAGGTTGGTGGAATTGGGTTCTTTGACCCTAATCTGTAGCTTAATGATTTTTCAAGAATCCACAGAAGTTACAGAGTTCATCATGGGGTCTAGGAGCATATACTTGGGAATTTATTTTATTATTTTGTTTTATCTAGTTATATGATTTTGAGACTTTGTCTCTCCTTGTAGAGCTGACTGTCGTGGAGCTTGCTGTGTGGACCAGGCTGGCTTCAAGTTCAGGGAGCTCTACCTGCCTCTGCATCCCGTGTTGGGACTGGATCTTTATTTCTTAGTGTTCTTTGAAAGCAACATGGTGAAACAGATCATGGGCAAACCTATCCATTGCATTCAGAAGTTCATACTTGGATGCCACCCAAAGGGCAGACTCATTTGTGACACTGTGTAGCTTATGTTTGGGCAAAGGCTTGGATTTCAACACATCTTTGTTTGTATTGATTGACTTTACAACTATGATTTGACTCAATTTAACCTAAAGAGGAATTGAACGAAATAGTTCACAGACATTATAGACAGAGAATTCGATGCCAGACTTATCTGAAAATCTTTTTGCTCGCAGGTTGCCATGGTTGCTTTCTCAGCCATCTTCCAGCTTTTTCTCTCCTCTCACTGACATACCATTACTGGAGGGACTCTTGATTTTGTTTTTTCTCTCCTCTCACTGACATACCATTACTCGAGGGACTCTTGTTTTTGTTTTTTGAGACAGGATCCTGGAACTCACTCTGTAGATCAGTCTGAGCTTGAACTCACAGAGATCCTCCTGCTTCTGCCTCCCAAATGGTATAAAGACTAAAGGAGAGACTCTTGAAGCTTGAGCTAAAAGCTTTAGGCCCTAGCCCTGTTGTTTGGGGAAGTGGGCTTAGACACTGGCTGTGACTCTGCCACAAAGAGCTTTGATCCTAAGCCAACCTTTATTTTCTCGTCATTCTCTTCTTTGTGCTGCGTTTTTACCCCTGTGATTTTGCCCCTAACTTTGATGATTTTCCTGTAGCTCATGCAGCCAGCCCCCACCTGTATTCATTCCTGCCCGTGCCCTCTGCTCTTGCATGTTCATGCTGTCTGGTCTCATTTCTTCCCACCCCTACTGTATATGTAGATGACTGATTAATTATGCTCTGAATATATGCAGATTGTTTCCCAAGTCCAGATTGTCCTCTTTAGCTCACTCATTTGAATTCTTCACATTCTTTATAGACAGCCCTGTAGAGTATATGGTTAAAGAGCCCTTCCAGGAGTTGGTCATGGTAACTCACCCCTGTAATCATAGTACTCAGAAAGTGAAGGCATGAAGCTTGCTACGGTTTGAGGCCAGCCTGGGCTACACAGTGAGTTCCAGGTCAGCCTGGGATACACGGTGAGACTGTCTCAGAAAACCAAAAACCCAAGACAATTTCTTGGAAGAGCAATTCAGCTTTAAGGTGGACTAAAGTTGGTTGGGCCATTTGATGAGTGGAGAGAGCATTGCTGTCATTGGCCAAGCGTGTCTGTTTAAATGAAAACCAATGACCATCAGAAAATTCAGATTCTGTGTTACCATCCGCCATCCCCAGGGTCCCCTCCAGCAGCGTAGACAAGGATCATTTCCATGCTACAGAAAGACCCCGTGGGCTGGCCTTGACACAGCATCGTGGTCGAGCGCTTCAGAAGGAAGGGTTTGATGAAGCAAGTGTGGTGTTGAGTACATTCTCTTGGTTTTCGAGGCCAACGATGGCAGGAAAAAGGCAGAAGGGGGAAAGTAACAGCTAAGTTAGAGGAGATGAGAGTGAGAGAACCAGGAGTAGTGGGTGCCGGGGGGCAGAGAGGAAAAGAGCATCCGGGAAGGCGCACTAAGGAATGTGGAAGTGGAGAGACCGAATCTATTCTAGACATTGGAAGGAGAATATGTAGGAGGAGGCAGACACACTGGATGCTGGGAAGAAAAGACTGTGGCAGGATGTTGAAATAGGTTTCATTCTGCCTCAGTTTGGGCTGAGGTCCCAAAATGCTACAGACAGAACAGTGTGTGGTAGGAACACCCACACTGCCTAGCAAAGGCTTGCAGCCCCTAGGGTGATGCCGCTCCCCTCCCATCCCCCCACCCCCAGTACCTGGGATGGAAGCTAGCTGGTGCTAGGCAAGGGCCCAGCTCAACATCTTGAAGAGGAGATAAAGGTTGAAGAGGCCAAGGTGAGACTTGAGGTCTAGTCGGACAGGAATGATTCAGGCTCATCTCAAGTTGCATTGAAGGCTAACAAAAAGATCCCTCACCTCTACTGATTCGATCTGCATTCTCTGGAGGCTTTGGAGACACTGTATCCTGGCTACAGATGGTTGCTGCATGACACCTGCCTGCCTGCAGGAGAGACATCTGCAGGGGACACAGTTGCAGTGACACCTGCCTGCCTGCAGGAGAGACATCTGCAGGGGACACAGCTGTGTTTTTGGCTGATAACACGGGTCTGATTTCCATGGGCCAGGTGGTGAGCCCTTCACACCAAGTACAGTGAGACTGTCACAGTATGCTGGGGCTAACTAATCCCTTCAGAGTTAGAGGTTGGGGGCTATGCAGCATTCTCAGTGAAGGTTGGGAGAACCTTCTGGCACCCCAAGCTGGCAGGATTTCACTTAACATTTCATGTGCATGAGTGAGTGCTTGCATGTATGTGTGTGTACTCTATGTGTGCCAGGTGCTGACAGGGTCCATCCGTCCACCCATTCAGCCACTCACCCCATCTGTCCACCCATCCATCCATGTATCCATGTACTCATCCATCCATCCACCCCACCCCCACCCCATCCATCATCCCATTCACCCACTAATCCATCTACTCACTTTGTTGTGTTCAACAAAGGCCCGATTTGAGGAGTGACCTCCTTTGACTAATGAAGAGAAAGGAGCAGCTGACAGATCCAAGAGGAGATGCCTACTGTGTGTGGAGTAGCTGGCAGGTAGGGGTGGGGAGAATTAAGTCCTGAGTTTTAAGTCTAAAATTCTCCCCCTCTTGAAAGGTAAAATGTTTTTTTGTGACTTGAGGTGACCAGAGCCCTTCTTGATTTTCTTTTTTAAAGCGACTTAACATTTCATGTGCATGAGTGAGTGCTTGCATGTATGTGTGTGTACTCTATGTGTGCCAGGTGCTGACAGGGTCTAGAAGAGGTCATCAGATCTTAGAGCAGGTGGTTGTATGCCACAGAAGTGAGCGTTAGACACTGAAGCCAGAACTCCTGAAGAGCAGCAAACTCTCCTAAATGCTGAGTCATCTTTTTTCCGTGTTTGGAAGTGATGGATATCTTTTCTTCTTTCTATTCAAATTATTTTTATTTTTAAAAAGTGGGTGGGTGGATGTCTCACTGTAAAGCCCTGGCTGGAACCCACAGAAGTTACCACCATCACCAGCAGCAGAAAGGGAAAGCGGCTGGTGAGGTACAGATGTGTATCCTGCCCTTGTCCTTTCTGTTAAACATCCTATCGGCTTACAGGTAGTCCTACATTGGGAGATGTAGTTTGCAGCCAGGAGGCCAAGTTCGGGGGGAAAGGAGAGTGGATTGTGGTGGGCTACTAGCAGCCTCTGCCTCACAGAGGTCTCTCTCTGCTCCGCATAAGGACTTCATTATCAAGCAGAGTTGTGTTTTTCTGATGTTGAAAGCTGGTTGTCACCGTCATACTTTACTGCATTTGGCCACTTGTCATTTTGCCACCAGAAGAAGAGAAAGAAAACAGCTGTGAAGCCGTATTGGTGAACCTCTTTATAAACTGTTTAATAGAAAACATATAGACGGACTCCTAAACAGCTTGTACGGCTCTGGTAGAGTCTGTCTGTATTTATCTGTATATATTAGTTTAAAACTTTTTTGTATTATTGATTTTAATTTTCATGTATGGTGTTTTGCTGGCATGTCTGTCTGTGTACCACATCCATACAGTGACCACGGAGGCCAAAAGCAGGTGTCAGGTCCCCTAGGGTTACAGATGGTTGTGAGTTGCGCTGTGGGTGCTGTGGATCTAACCAGGGCCCTCTGGAAGAACACTCTTTGCTCTTCATCACGGAGCCATCTTTCTAGCCCCCAGTCTTAAACTTTTATGACTGTCTTAGTAGTTTTTCTGTTTGTAACAGACCACCCGAGACTGGGTAATTTATAACAAATGAAAGTTTATTGGCTCACAGTTCTGTAGGCTAGCAAGTTCAAGATCAGCATGTGGGGCCAGAATCTAGCAAGTACCTTTTTTTTATTGAAGGGTGTTAGAGGAGGAATGGAGAAGGAGGGACAATAGAGGATTTGGTAGAATGATGGCATCCATCCACTCACCCACCCATCCACCTATCCACCTACTCACCCCATCCGTCCACCCATTCAACCACTCACCCCATCCGTCCACCCATTCACCCACTCACTCCATCCGTCCACCCATTCAACCACTCACCCCATCCGTCCACCCATTCACCCACTCACCCCATCCGTCCACCCATTCAACCACTCACCCCATCCGTCCACCCATTCACCCACTCACTCCATCCGTCCACCCATTCAACCACTCACCCCATCCGTCCACCCATTCACCCACTCACCCCATCCGTCCACCCATTCAACCACTCACCCCATCCGTCCACCCATTCACCCA